>JAGFPH010008632.1:16969-31927 GCA_018207615.1 Philaenus spumarius
GTACATCAGCACTGAGAAATTGTTAATTTAGCTTTTACTGGCAGAGGGCTATGCCTCGCCAACAAGGGTGAGAGGAAACCCTGGATTTTCGTTCCTTCGGAGACCTTGTTCTGTACGTGTCGCATGAACTTTAGTCGACTGTCCAGCGTTATGCCGAGGTACTTTACGGTAGGCTTCCAAGGGATAGCCACCCCGTCAAGCTCCACTGCGGGAGGGATTCTGCGTTTCATTTTACGTCTTTTCCTGAAACAGATGGAATCAGATCTATCCGCATTTATCTTAATGCGCAATTTCTGCACCCAGGGGAACAACGCGTCCATTTGTTTCTGCATGGTCTTAGTTGCGTATGCTGGATTCATGCTACTACAGTGTAGAAACGCATCATCAGCGTACAGCGAGAGTGTGTGACAACGCACCGTATAAATACCTAAACAGAAGGGGCGTACCCTACAGGGGGCGTGTCATAAACATATGCTAAGGCGTTAACCACCGCCTACCGTTAATCAAATATCTTAACAATAAGAATATAACTTAAATAAAATTGCTAAACTAATATTAATATTTAACAAAACATAACATTATTACATTAATAAAGAATTCTGTAAAGGACCTAATTCATTATTCACAATTATGTTACGGTTTTTGTTAATATAAAAAGTTTCCCAAGCGTCTAATGTGTTGGGTTTAGTTGCATTTTTTAACAGTTTAGAATTTTCTATTTTAAAATGATGATTTTCATCTAAACAATCCCTAGCAGATTTATCAGGACTATTATATTTTAAATGAGAAAAGTGTTCTTTACCTCGTATCTTCATGCTTCTTTTGGTTTGACCTATATACTTTTTAGAACACATTTCGCAGTTAATACAATAAATGCCGGATATGTCGTGTTCTTGAATTTTGTCTTTAGGATTACCCAGCATCTTACCAAGATTATTATCAGCCGTCAAAGCTACATTCAAATTTGCATATTTTGCTAACGATTTTCTAACAACATTACATAATGGTGGGGCAAACGTTGTTTTAACCCATCGTTGTTGGGGCTTGTTGCTCACAAAAGCGCTCCTTGATTCCTTGATTTTCTTGAAATTCATTTTTCTTACTATGTTTTTTCTATTAATTCTTTAGAATACACATTAAAAATCGCAGCACCATACATATATTTCAGTTCTTTCTCGTAGTTATCCTTAGATAACGGCAAGTTAACCAATCTGTGAGCCATAGAATTAAAAGCGGCTCTTTTATGCGCTGGAGAATGGTGTGAGCCCTCCGTTATATATCTATCTGTATGCGTGTGCTTTCTATATACACTGAATGACAAAACATAGTTTTCTCTAAACACATTCACATCTAGAAACGGTAAGTTGCAGTCTTTTTCAATTTCTTAGTGAAATCCATTGATAGCATTTCAAAATTGATCAAGATTTTCGTTTTTATCAAATACTGCGAAAATATCATCCACATAACGAACCCATACTCGCGGAAAGTACTTCATTGAATGTTTTGCATTTATTTCAAATAAGCTGATAAAAAAGTTAGCAATAAAACTGGACAAAGGGTTTTCCATCGCGGTACCTTCATTTTGAACATAAAACTTGTTATTAAACTGGAAGCTGTTTTGACACATGTACAAATTTATAAGTGGTAAAAATTCACCAACCTTACAGTCACTTAAATTGTTTCAAACTAGCCTATACTGTTTGTAACATAGTACAGTACATACATAGTACTGTAATCTTTAATAAACTACAAGATTTATTAAAGAAGGGGGAAGGGGGGGTATCATCCCCAATTGATTTGGTATTTCCCCACCTTCCAAGATGTTGGAACTGATGGCAGAACAAAAGGTTTTGGAAAGGAGCCCAGAGTTGAGGAGGACTTATTAGATTACTGCGTAAGAAGAGGTCTTAGTAATTGGGACAACTTTGATCGAGGCTCTAGGGGAATAGAAATAGAACACTTTGTTCTAAACTATATGGAACTGCTGGTCGTGTTAAGAGTTAGTACGCGTTCCAGAACTAGCAAAAATTTGAAGATATATTCTTACGTAGTTGACTACAAGATTTATTTAAAAAATAAATAACTAATGAGCTTGACTTGTAAGAAAGTAACTTAGATAAACTAAAGTCTGAACACAAAATCTCACAATAAATACGTTTACTAACCTCAATGTCGCCATACTCAGTGATGCACGGGCTACAGTAACTATAACTGATCTAACAGTTTTTTTTTGTTTTTTTTAGGCGGAAAATGCATTTAGGCAGACCTCTCGTTAGAGAAGGTACTGTGGGACTCAACCAGAACAAGTCTGGCAATACCCACTAAAAGACCGCCCTCACCCCCAAGTAAGGAAGTCACTCTGGCTCCGAACCCAGTCACAAGAGTGTTTCAGCTGACCTCTCCTGAGATAGCTCTACAACACTCCTGTAGCTGCGTAACGGACAGAGACACTCCGCATGCATCACTGGGGGGGAGCGTCAGCAGCATCTAGGGGCCTTTCCCTAATGGCTGCAAGCAGCAATCTGAAACTCACTTAATAAAATGAAGGCAAACAGGTTAGTATCAATATTGAATGGAGTTACAGCCTGAAGAAACCTATGGCGGGTCGTCCAGGATAGCGGCAGGCCGGGACCTACCATTTTCCGGGATGTCGAGTCTCCCGCAGATCTCAGCTATATGAGGATAGCCTGAGTTGCGTGTATCCTGAAACAGTTTAGTGGCACATCTTATAGCAAAAACTTCTAGGTTAGGGATACCAGCTGATCCTAGAATGGTAGAGTTCCTCACGTACCATGGCTGATGCGTGAGTCTGCGAAGAGCAGTAGTCTGAAGAGTCTCCAATTTTTTCCTGCTGGATTGGCTGGCAAGCGCCCACCAAGCGGTAGACGCGTACATCAGCACTGAGAAATTGTTAATTTAGCTTTTACTGGCAGAGGACTATGCCTCGCCAACAAGGGTGAGAGGAAACCCTGGATTTTCTTTCCTTCTCTGAGACCTTGTTCTGTACGTGTCGCCTGAAGTTGAGTCGACTGTCCAGCGTTATGCCGAGGTACTTTACGGTAGGCTTCCAAGGGATAGCCACCCCGTTAAGCTCCACTGCGGGAGGGATTCTGCATTTCATTTTACGTCTTTTCCTGAAACAGATGGAATCAGATTTATCCGCTTTTATCTTAATGCGCCATTTCTGCAGCCACGGGGACAACGCGTCCATTTGTTTCTGCATGGGTTTAGTTGCGTATGCTGGATTCATGGTACTACAGTGTAGAAACGCATCATCAGCGTACAGCGAGAGTGTGTGACAACGCACCGTATAAATTCCTTAACAGAAGGGGCGTACCCTACAAGGGGCGTGTCATAAACATATGCTAAGGCGTTAACCACCGCCTACCGTTAATCAAATATCTTAACAATAACAACATAACTTAGACAAGATTGCTAAACTAATATTAATATTTAACAAAACAAAGCATTATTACATTAATAAAGAATTCTGTAAAGGTATTCACAATTATGTTACGGTATTTGTTAATATAAAAAGTTTCCCAAGCGTCCAATGTGTTGGGTTTAGTTACATTTTTTAACAGTTTAGAATTTTCTATTTTAAAACGACGATTTTCATCTAAACAATGCTTAGCTATAGCAGATTTATCAGGCCTATTATATTTTAAACGAGAAAAGTGTTTTTTACCTCGTATCTTCATGCTTCTTATGGTTTGACCTATAAACTTTTTAGGACACATTTCGCAGTTAATACAGTAAATTCTGGATTTGTCGTGTTCTTGAATTTTGTCTTTAGGGCCCAGCATCTTACCAAGATTATTATTAGCCGTCAAAGCTACATTCAAATTTGCATATTTCGCTAGCTAACGATTTTCTAACAACATTACATAATGGTGGGGCAAACGTTGTTTTAACCCATCGTTGTTGGGGCTTGTTGCTCACTAAAGTGCACCTTTATTCCTTGATTTTCTTGAAATTTATTTTTCTTACTATGTTTTTTCTATTAATTTTTTAGAATACCCGTTAAAAATCGCAGCACCATACATATATTTAAGTTCTTTCTCGTAGTTGTCCTTAGATAACGGGAAGTTAACCAATCTGTGAGCCATAGAATTAAAAGCGGCTCTTTTTTGCGGTGGAGAATGGTGTGAGCCCTCCGTTATATCAATCTGTATGCGTGGGCTTTCTATATACACTAAATGACAAAACATTGTTTTCCCTAAACACATTCACATCTAGAAACGGTAAGTTGCAGTCTTTTACAATTTCCTTAGTGAACTTTATCGTGGAGTGAAATCCATTGATAGCATCACAAAATTGATCAAGATTTTCGTTTTTATCAAATACTGCGAAAATATCATCCATATAACGAACCCATACTTGCGGAAAGTACTTCATTGAATGTTTTGCATTTATTTCAAATGAGCTGATAAAAAAGTTAGCAATAAAACTGGACAAAGGGTTTCCCATCGCGGTACCTTCATTTTGAACATAAAACTTGTTATTAAACTGAAAGCTATTTTGTCATATGCACAAATTTATAAGTAGTAAAAATTCACCAACCTCACAGTCACTTAAATTGTTTCAAACCAGCCTATACTGTTTGTAACATAGTACAGTACATACATAGTACTGTAATCTTTAATACACTACAAGATTTATTAAAGAAGGGGGATTGATTTGGTATTTCGCCACCTTGCAAGATGTTGGAACTTGTGGCAGAACAAAAGGTTTTGGAAAGGAGCCCAGAGTTGAGGAGGACTTATTAGATTACTGCGTAAGAAGAGGTCTTAGTAATAGGGAGAACTTTGATCGAGGCTCTAGGGGAATAGAAATAGAACACTTTGCTCTAAACTATATGGAACTGCTGGTCGTGTTAAGAGTTAGTGCGCTTTATAGAACTAGCAATACGGAAATGAAGCTGTATATCTATATGCATACAGGATGGGTGAAAAGTCTGAAAACGGCTTAATATTTCGTATATTTTTTTTAAAATTTATTTTGACATATATTAGACTTACTACAATCTTAAGCTACTGCTCAAATAATTAGTACATATACAAGAGAGCGAAACATGTATCGAAACCTAAATCACAATCTAGATTCTAACTATGTAAACCTTACTAGGTATCTAAAACTTCACTATCGAGGTAGATCCTGAGGCTTCAGCCGGCAAAGTCTTCTTATACACAGTTCCGTGTCCAGTAGCTGTAAAGCTTCCACGTTAACATGATTAAGGAGTCTCTTCTCATGTCTACTTGCATAATCCGTTATAACGTCTTCCACTGTTTTCAGATTTAAGTCCAAATGTAGGTCCTCATTACGCTGATACCATCTTGCGTTGGTCATTGCACGAATTATACTATTTTGGCTTCTTTGTACCAACAGTCGGTTAGATCTTTTTGTACATCCCCAAAGTTCTACTCCGTATGTCCAGATTGGTCTGAGTATTGTTAGATAAAGTAGTCGCTTATTGTAAAGGTCCAATTGCGATTTCCTGCCAATCAGCCAGTACATTTGTCTTACTTTAAGTCGAATCCTTTCTACTTTTTTTCACATGGATTTTCCAAGTAAGGCGTTTATCAAGGTGCATTCCCAAATATTTAACCGAATGATGTTGCGGTATGGGCTTGCCATTTATATAAAGACATTGCCTGGTATCTACGTGTCGCAAGGCAAATGTAACATGAGTTGATTTTTGTTCATTGAGTTGAATTTTCCAGTCACGGGTCCATTCCGATACCCTGTCAAGACAACTTTGAAGATGTTCAGTTGCTTGAGCCTGAGTTTCACCAGTGGTTAATATTGCTGTGTCGTCCGCAAATGTGGCTACAGTTGTATCACTAGTGGTAGGGATATCTGCTGTGTATAACAAATACAAGATGGGTCCTAGAACACTGCCCTGAGGCACTCCAGCCCGTATGGGATAGAAGGTTGATCTAGCATCTCCGTAAACAACGCAAAACAAACGACCCACAAGATACGATTCCAACAGTCTACAGTAATTACCAGGTAAGAATCCACTAAGCTTAATAACAAGGCCTTCATGCCACACCCTATCAAAAGCTTGTGCAGCATCAAGAAAAGCAGCACAGCAATATTGCTTATCTTCAAAAGCCTTTTCTATGACGGCAGTCACTCTGTGCAATTGGTCTATCGTAGAATGTCTACTACGGAACCCGAACTGATGATCCGGTATTCTCGTTAAGGGCTTAAGTCGCTTGAGGAACAATTTCTCCCACAGTTTAGATATCGCTGAAAGGAGTGAAATCGGTCTGTATGATGCCACATTTTCAGTAGGTTTGTCTGGTTTGTGCAGCATGATGATTTGCGCAATCTTAAAACACTCTGGTACATGTTCGAGACGGAAACAAGCATTAAATATGTATGTGAGAAGTACAACACCCTTCCACGGCAATTCCTTAAAAACTCTCGGCGAGATTTTGTCTATTCCTGCCGCTTTCCTTGGGTTAATGTTTTTATCAATTTCTTGAGCAACTTCTAGGGGAGTTACAGGCTTAATAGAAGAATAATCTCTATACGACTTTGTCAATGTGACTCTAGAAGTGATGCTGTGAGGTTGAAACACATTATATAGATGCCGCGAAAACAGCTCTGCCTTTTCTTTATCATGACACATCCAGTTGCCTGACTCATCTTTGATTGGAGGAATTCTCTTTACAGGTCTCTTAAATTTACCAGTTGCTTTCCACAAGGAGTAGTCCGAGTCCGCATCCACTGCCAAATTCACCAAATACTCATCAAACCCCTTCTTCTTAATATCATATTTCGTATATAAGGAAAATTTGAAAGCAGATGTGATTGAGGAACCTACAATATGTAAAAATACTATTTTATTAAGATGTCAAAAATTTGGTCTGCCATCTTGGATTTTTTAATGTAACTTTTTTTAATAGGAAAGTGGTCAAGTGGTACCTCATTTTAAGACAAAATCAATGTAGCCCAGTCGTTATAGGTTACAACTACCAGTAATTTGCAATACGGCTGATTTTTTTTATAAGTACCTTAAAGTATGTAGATTAACATAAAAAAAGTTTACCAATCTATCAATTTCCCAAAGTCGAAAAAAAATCGATTATCATTTTGTTTTCGATTATCCTCAATATTTCGAGCTGGGATGAAGATAGAGAAAAATAAAAAATACCACCGTGTAGGGGAGGTATTTTCAACAAAAAATGTCATATGTATGTATTTCGTCCGAGCAATGGTTTGTCTGGAAACAATTCTATAATGCAGGTATGTATTTTGCAGCAGGGGAAATCACTAAAAGGGGACATCTTATTCATATGAAGCGTTGGCTCATTCTAAATTGGCTGAATTTTAATATATCGAATTGAAACTTGGTATAAGAGTTAAAATATATATTTTGAACATTTATGCTGAGTCTCAGCTTGTTATTTTGAAAATTACCCGATCTAGAGCCACTTGACTTATTAATGGGTTTCTCGATTTTAGGAGTACCGGACCCACCAATTCATTTTAAACAGCTGAAGAACCTTTTTTAAAATTTTCAAAATATGAACCTAAAAGTTTTTTTTACAAGTTAAATATATACATTCAAACAAGATCAAGAAGTATAAACCTTTTTTATTATTTACTTTTCAAAGCACAAGTAACTTAAAACAGTATAATTTTAGACCTTTTTAGATTGTTCTTCAAAACGCTTGAGTTAATCGGCTGCAGATTAGTCAATTTTTTAAATATAGTTTTTAAAATAAGTATAGCAAAAAACAATTGTGTTTTTAACTTCTTACCAATTTTTAAATCGATATGTTCAAAAATGTCGAAAATGGAGTCGTGAATCCAAAGGTGGTATAGTTAAAACGAGATAGGTAAAACAGAAGACTATTTTCAAGCGCCTCGTTTTTAAAAATAACATGAAAAAAATCGTTCATACTTACTAAGAACATTTATACTGGTGTACTCAACTTGTAAAACAAATTTGATGTTGATATTCCAAAAATTGGCGAAACTGGAATAGATTGAAATTAGTTCGTGGGTCCGGTACTCCTAAAATCGATAATCGAAATCGACTCCTAAATCGGGTCATTTTCAAGATAACAAGCTGAGACTCAGCATAAATGTTTAATATATATATTTTAACTCCTACCTCAAGTTTCAATTCGATAGATTAAAATTCGGCCAATTTAGAATGAGCCAACGCTTCATATATGAATGAGATTTCAACTTATAGTGATTTCCCCTGCTGCAAAATACATACCTGCATTATCGAATTTATTCCAGACAAACCATTTCTCGGACGAAATAAATACATATGTCCTTTTTTGTTAAAAAATACCTCCCCTACAAGGTGGTATTTTTTATTTTTCTCTATTTTCATCCCAGCTCGAAATATTAAGGATAATCGAAAAAAAAATTATAATCGATTTTTTTTCGACTTTGGGAAATCGATAGACTGGTAAACTTTTCTTTATGTTAATCTACATACTTTAATCTACTCATAAAAAAAAATCAGCCGTATTGTAAATTACTGGAACTTTTGGTCTAAATTTACCCCTACCGCCTGGCTTAATGATGAAAACTGCACATCCATATCTCAAACTTAAATAATACTGGAAATATTGTATTTTAAGATTATTGGGGTGGGGGGGGGGGAGCGACGCACTCCTTGCCCCCTATAGCGACCCTGGTTTGATTTTAGGCCTAATTTGTATACAAATTTTACCAAAAGTGCGTGCAATTTCAGACAGGTTTTTGATAATGGATCCTCCACTGTAAAGTCTTAAATCATAAATTCTAGACGCGCCCACAACTCCAGACCGCCTTTGATTTATTTGTTGACCTATCAAAGTATTATGTCATTCGCCATTTTCTTAGCGGCGTGAATGATTCTCCTTAATATTTTAGTTATAAGCCGCAGGGCAGCAGAGTGCCCGCTTGGTATCAAACAGGACACGTTTCCTTTCACGGGTCACTCTTATCCCTACGGTAATCCAGAGAACGTCGACAGTTTTGTATTATATTTTTACCAGTTGCAATGGAAAAGCTTCATCTAATGCTTCATTAGAGCCATTCAGAAAAATACCAACATTTTGATTTACGTCTGGAAAAGGATAAGTTTCATAATTTCTAGAAGTCTGACAGCTGTTCAGTGGAATTCAGGATTGTTAAACCAGCTGATGTCTTTCAAAACTGTAGCTCGAACCTGTTCGGAATAAGCTAAAATAATGCTTTACGGTAGCAACTTGCTCTGGTGCGGCAAGAACAGCGTAAACTAACCTCAAACACGAACATAATAATAAGCAACGTGGCCTGGCAACAATGTAATAAGCTGTTCTAAAAGCCAACCACATCTGCTTTAATTTCATTTTATTTCCGCGCATACTGTAAATGTTAAACGAAATTTTTGAATGGGACATTTTTTGAAAAAAATTAACTGAAAATTAAAATATATTTTTTGCTAAAACTCCATATAGGCATACGTGTAAAAAAAAGAATGGGTTTATTACTTACAAAAATTTGTAAAAGTTGGCCCCATGCTTTTTCTATTCATACGCTTAATGGAGTTTTATTACTAATAATGTTTTTAGTCAATTTGTTTACTTTTTACTTTATCACTATACTATAGTATAGAGAAAGTAGCCTATAAGTGATCGCAAAAAAAATCGACGTTGAGATTTATGTGGAAATATCCGTTTTGGGACCCTCTGAGTCAAAAAAAAGTAGTTTTTACAAAATGTCTGTCTGTATGTATGTCTGTATGTCTGTATGTATGTCTGTATGTATACAAAGCTAGAGAGAAAACTATTCGATAGATTTCAACCAAATTTGCACCAGACATGTCAAGTAGGACTGTATAGATGCACGTAAAAGGGTTTTGAAAAAATTTGAAAAACAACCCCCTTTTTGGCCAAAAACCCCCAAAAAATCAGTTATTATTTTTTTATAAAAAAACTGCTCTAACGATTTTGATAAAATTTTGCTTATTTGTAGCCTTTAATGTGCCCTACCATATGCAAAAAACCGCATATTTATAAAAATTCTCGTTTAGGTAATAATAATAATAATAATAACTGATTTTTGGGGTTTTTTTGGCCATAAAGGGGGTTGTTTTTCAAAATTTTTCAAAACCTTTTTTCGTGCATCTATCTTTATAAATGACATAAATAAAATGACCTAAATGACGTATTTGGTGCAAATTTGTTCGAAATCGATCGAATAGTTTTCTCTCTAGATAATAATAATAATAATATTTATTAGTTAATCTCCAACTTTAATAAAAAACCACCTCTCCTACCCCACCCTACAAGTTACAGTGAATCTGTTTAATAATTTAAATATGTTTGAGAGAAAGTATGTGCCAGTTCCTGGTACCGTTTATTTATAAAGAAAAGCGTGTAAAAAAATTTTCTTAGTCACAAGTTTTTATTAAAAAGTAACACTGTATTTATATTTAAACTAGTAAGCCCCGTGAAAAATCACAGGCAGATTAATTAGATACATTTCAGAAATGCATAGTTAAAAAAGAGAATGCTATTTAAAAACAACCGACTTTAGCGACCGGGGGATTTTTAACTCGGTAAATGTGACAATTATAAAAATTATAGACTGTAGCCTATTTGTTAAAAAAAAATTTTATATACGTTATTGAAGTTATACTTTGCGCCCGTTGTAATTGGGATGGGGTGTCGGTCGAGAAACCGCGTCATGCGTTAGGAATAAAATCCGGAAAGTACATTTTTATACCTTTTCTCTACAAGAGATTCTCAAGAGTCTCGGTGGGTGAGTGGTGAACGCACTCGACTTCCACGCTAGAATCCCTGGTTCGATCCCCGGCTGGGAAATGTTTTTTACCCCAAAAATTATAGGAAAGTATACGAATATACGATTTGCCAAAGAAGTATAACTTCCATCGTCTGGACCGACGAAGACCCAATTTTTTATATATTTAAAGAAAGATACAAATATCACATATATTATTTCTCAAGGCCATTTTTTTGTCGGTACGCCATAACTTCCTTAATACATCATCAAATTACATGAATGAGCCATCATTTTAAAGCTTTCCTTAACCGCTACACCGGAAAAATATACAAAATACAATTATACGAAAAAAAAGAATCCGAAAGTAACAGTGATGTAAGATCAAGTAAGTTGTACGAATATTTTCCTGGCGTTGGCAACACTGATGATAACAATACCCATCTGGAGAGCTCTAATTAAGGGTCGGCTCTAGTAAAACAGAAAGCAACCTGCGACTCCAGAGTAGCGGCGGTAGGTTACGCGGACATTGCTCATCCTAAATCCATTTAAAACCCGCAATTGTTCAAATAGCGTTTTTTAAAAATACCAAACTCTTGGGGACAAAATTCTTCATGCGAATGGCTTGGTAGTTTTTCGCTACAATTAATAGTGACAACATAAAACATTATTTAAAATCACCCTATAGCGGCGGTAGGTTACACGGACATTGCTCAGCCTAAATCCATTTAAAACCCGCAATTATTCAAATAGCGTTTTTAAAAAAATACCAAACTCTTGGGGACAAAATTCTTCATGCGAATGGCTTGGTAGTTTTTCGCTATAATTAATAGTGACAACATAAAACAATATTTAAAATCACCCTATAGCGGCGGTAGGTTACACGGACATTGCTCAGCCTAAATCCATTTAAAACCCGCAATTATTCAAATAGCGTTTTTTAAAAAATACCAAACTCTTGGGGAGAAAATTCTTCATGCGAATTTTTTGCTATAACTAATAGTGACAACATAAAACAATATTAAAAATCAATGTTTTAAATTATTGTTAATAAATATTAAACAAAATGTTTTTCTTAGTTTTGGAAAAGCCATTTGCATGCATATTGGCCATAGTTTTAAAATGACATATCGTTCATAACTAGCCGATCAAAAATAAAGGAAAAAAAATTGGATTTTAATTTAACATTGGTGTTATGGAGTGTCAGCCAACATGGCCGACAGCTAGAGCCGACCCTTAAAAGCCACTACATTGATATTTTTAATTAATTGTAAGCGTGGTTATAAACAGCATTGTGGATACACCTATTTGTTGATGTTTACCTTCGGCAAATTGGTAAGTTGTTTAAAAATATATAATAACAATGACAAAATTATTTCTTTTTAACATTGATTTAAATTAATAAAACACTTTTAGTAAGTTAGAATGCGAATGCTTCGCACGGGTCAGCTAGTTATCTTGTAATTTCTTTTTATTTCATATTGATAGATTAAATGATTTAGAAGTTATTAATATTATAATTGTAAACAAATTAATAATCGAATGTGTCTATACGTTATACGAAGATGTACGAATGTTTCCGAAGTTAAACGAGTAGATTTTTATCTCTTCTTTAAACTTGTATAAATTAATATATTGATAATAAAAGATTGTATTTATATTCATTTTATAACCTTAAAGCAAATCTTATAACGTTTTATAGCCTACATTACTTCTTTAACACATATTTTAAGAAAATGAACTTTAAAAGACTGAACTATTGATTGAAGTTGTAAACATAACTCCAAAGTATAATCTACGCTTGGTTTTATTTTAGTACTAGTAAATCCCCGTGAAAAATCACAGGCGGATTAATTAGATACACATCAGAAATACATCATTTATATAAATAAATATACATCATTTATATCATTTGGGAGTTAACTGACACAAACTTTCTCCCAACTTACTGTAGTCAAAATAATATTGTTTTTAATGAAGTTAATCACTTCTCAGGTATATGTGTCTGAACCTTACTGAACCAATAAAAAATGCTTTAATTTACAAAATGTATATGGGAAATAGACATTTAAAAGTATTCCAAACTATCTGTCTGGTAATTTTTAAATTTAAACTAGGGTTACTTACCATGGTTGCATACTTTATTTATTCTATAAATGTTTTCAACATTCCAGGATAGCTTATTTTATGCTACAATATTTGTTTAATAATTAGAATCACTCGATTAGGAAAAAAGTTGTTTCAATAGGGTACAATGTGGATTTAAAATCAATAACATTCTAAAAAATAAAAAACTTATTTTAACACAGTTAAGTAACTCCCATATATTTTAAACACCAACATTTTTACAAACGCGGGTGGGATAATATTGTTTGGTTGCCAGTTGCCATAAAATAATCCTCACAGTTTTAATCAAAACAATAACTTCCCGTTATAGTAAGTAAAATGAATTCAAATTTACAATTTTAGTCAAAATCGTTTTTCGGGATGACAAGTAAAATTATAATTAAGACTATAAAATAAAAACTATAAAATAATAAAACTAAAAAAAAATAAAATAGTTTTTTAATCATTTTATTTACTACTTTTTAGAACAAAACAAAAAAATAATATTCTACCTACGTCAATCGGATAAAAAAATCATTGTCCCAGGCGGGACTCGATCGCGCGACCTTTGAATTACTGGCCGTGCTTGCTACCGTGGTGCTACCCCGTGCGGCCGCCGCCGCGATGCTAGATTGACAACACAAACTTGTTTATTTTTAAACATGTCCCCATAATTATAAAACGCCGAAGTTTTGATAAAAGTGGGTGGTGTCATTTTGTTTGGCATCTTAAGCACTATAAATACTGAAAATTTGATCAAAATCGTTAGAGCCGTTTTTGAGAAATTTGCATTTTTGTCGTTTTTTATGGGTTTTTAGGGGTAAATTACCTTTAAAAATTATAAATTCCAAAAAATGAAAAAAACGCCTGGAGATATTGGGGTTTAGTACCTACATACCAAATTTCATGAAAATCGGACCAATAGTGTCCTCTCTGGTCGTGTATACATACACCACACAGACAGACTGACAGACAGACACCACTCTAAAAACCACTTTTTTGGATTCAGGGGGCACCAAAACGGATATTTCCACCAAAAACTCAAATTCAAAATTTCTGACGAAAACAATACTTTCTCCATATAATATACTATGATATAGGGGGAGAAAGTAAAAACAACACACTTTATCTGGGCCTACCTAACTATGCAGACGGGGATTTTTAACTCGGTAAATGTGTACAATTATAAGGACTATAAAACTGTAGGGATATTTGTTAAGATTTTGCGTTTATGTATATTATCTATCTATATATATAAAAGGCAAAACCCACTGACTCACTCATCACGATTTCTCAAAAACTACCGAACGGATTGGAATGAAATTTGGTATATAGCTTCCTTTAGGGCCATAGGTGCTCACTAAGAAAGAATTTGAAAAAATTCGAAATTTAGGGGTGTTTGGGGGCATCAAAGTTATTAAAAAACAATTTCTTTAAAACTAGAACGGATTAGAATGAAATTTCTTATGTAGCTTCCTCTAGGGCCATAGGTGCTTACTAAGAAAGGGTTTGAAAAAATTCGTAATTTTAGGGAGGGTTTGGGGGGGATCAAATTTATTAAATCAAGATTTCTTCAAAACTACCGAACGGATTGGAATGAAATTTGGTATGTAGCTTCCTCTAGGGCCATAGGTGCTCACTAAGAATGAGTATGAAAAATTTCGAAATTTTAGGAGGAGTTTAGGGCGATCAAAGTTACTAAAATCATAATTTCAGATCTTTTATTATTATGACAATAGTTCTTTTATTATTTAAGATCTATATATATAAAAGCCAAATACCACTCACTGACTGAACACTTAAAAAGAATACAATTACGTTAAAAAGACTGAAAATGCCAACCACCACGGGCAACGCCGTACGGGTCAGCTAGTATATATATAAGCGCAATACCACTCACTCACTCACTGACTCACTCATCACGATTTCTCAAAAACTACCGAACGGATTGAAATGAAATTTGGTATGTAGCTTCCTCTAGGACCATAAGTGCTCACTAAGAAAGGGTTTGAAAAAATTCGAAATTTTAGGGGGGGTTTTGGGGGATCAAAGTTATTAAAAAACGATTTCTTTAAAACTACCGAACGGATTGGAATAAAATTTGGTATG
>JAGFPH010008632.1:38581-53846 GCA_018207615.1 Philaenus spumarius
GGATACGAATTACAGGATGTTGAATTACACGGGATACGAATTACAGGCTTCCAAAGTTTCAAATTAAGCAATAGCGAAGCATTGCCGGGTCCACTAGTCTATACTTATAAAAGCCAAGTACCATTGACTCATTGACTCATCACAGTTTCTCCAAACCAAAACCACGAGGCCTACAAACATGAAATTTGGCACTAATACTCTTTATAGGCCCTGGACGCGCACTAAGAAAGGGTTTCCGAAAATTCGAAATTTTAGGGGGGGTTTTGGGGGATCAAAGTTACTAAATCACGATTTATCAAAACCTACCGAACGGATTGGAATGAAATTTGATATGTAGCTTCCTCTAGGGCCATAGATGCTCGCTAAGAAAGTTTTTAAAAAATTAGAAATTTTAGGGGGGTTTGGAGGGGGGGGGGTCAAAGTTACAAAATCACGATTTCTCTAAAACCATCCAACGGATTGGAATGAAATTTGGTATGTAGCTTCCTCTAGGGCCCTAGGTACTCGCTAAGAAAGGGTTTTAAAAAATTCGAAATTTTACGGGGGTTTGGGGGTGTCAAAGTTACTAAAAAGGAACACCGAACGGATTGGAATGAAATTTATTATGTAGCTTCCTCTAGGGCCCTAGGTGCTCGCTAAGAAAGAGTTTTTAAAAAAATCTAAATTTTAGGGGAGGTTTTGGAGGGGGGGTCCAAGTTACTACTAAAACTCCCCATAAGAAATACATAGTGTAATATATTTATTGATATAATATACTTTTTGTTAATATACATTTAACTTTGATTTGTCTATCCGTGCAAAGCCGGGTCGGGCCAGCTAGTAAATTTAAGAATTGAACTGTATACTTGAAAATTTTAAATAGATTTATTCTAAAAACTTATTTCACTAAATTAGAACAACTAAACGAAGTTCTGTACAATATACAGTTCCAGCCAGGCGGGAAAAGGTAACGGCTAACGCGCCCAGGGCGTTGAAAATGTACATATTTCACGGAAATACCCGAATAGCTTCGGAACTCTAAACCAGGTTTTCCTTATATCAAACGAAAATGTAGAACTTGCACTTCAAATCGATATAAAAATCATTATACGAATATATAGATTTGTAATAGATACATCGATTGCAAAATGTGCTTACCACTTTTTTGAAAACTGTCCAATTGCAAGAGTTTACAGAAAACGTTATATCTAAGAAACTATAAGAATGATTAGAAGATCGAGGTAGAAAGTTCAAATCTTGACGAATTCAATGGAGTCCTTATCTTCTTCTCAAAACAAGTCTGTCTAACGGTTATGTGCCTTTAAAAAGTGACGAGTTTGAGTAATTTCCTTATGCTTTCTATCGCGGCATCTATAGATTTAGACAACCACAATTTTACAACGATGATTACATATGTAAATATACTTTTTAGAAGAAATTTGTAAATACAAAAATTAAAGTTTAAAACATTTCCTTTCCAATGGTTTTCGTTTTATTGAGATTGGATAATATTTAGTGTGTGAAATAATCGATACAAGTTTTGTTGTCTGAGACTGTAGCAGTCTGCCACTTATATGATTAAACAAAACAAAAATATAATAACCCAAAGGAGGGGGCTGCAGCCCCCACAGTCCCCCCTGGATCCGCCAATGGTACTGGCCGCCATTTTGTTTTGATTAGCTAAATTTTGGAAAGCGGTAGCGTTCCCCTACGGGTATTATTGTACGGCTGGCCATAAGTAGATGAAACGCAAAAACGAGTTTACGAAATTCGGTTGACTAGTCACATATATTATTTCTCAAGGCCATTTTTTTTGTCGGCACGCCATAAATTCCTTAATACATCATCAAATTACACGAATGAGGCATCATTTTAAAGCTTTCCTTAACCGCTACACCGGAAAAATATACAAAATACAATTATACGGGAAAAAAAAGAATCCGAAAGCAACAGTTATGTAGATCAAGTAAGTTGTAGGGATATTTTCCTGGCGTTGGCAACACTGATGATAACAATACCCAGCTGGAATGCTGCCGTTACGCCACTACATTGCTATTTTTAAATAATTGTAAGCGTGGTTATAAACAGCATTGTGGATACACCTATTTATTGTTCTTTACATTCGCACTAAATACGCGCTATACGGAACTAAATATACGGTGTGTACTTTAATTAAGTGGGATTTAAGTAAGTTAGAATGCGAATGCTTCGCACGGGTCAACTAGATTTTCTATCTTCTCCTTCTATTCCTATTGGACGTCTCGACTTGGCAAGTTTTTAGCGATTTTCCGTAGGAAAGATGAGCTATTGCAGTGAATATCACGTCAAGACCCAAGGTAGTCAATGAGCACCGATCATAGTCACCAGAACATGTTTCGGGGTGTCATTAATCATTATATATATATATATATATATATATATATATATATATATATATACATGTTTATCCACTATCTTAGACTCCGTAGGATTTCGTACAGTCCTAAGACCTCCAAAGAAATATTCCAATTATTCCCATACTAACAGTATTAGAAGAATTAAAATTGAAGCTTTTCTTCATTTTAGGATGACAGATTAATATATAGTAATACATTTTCTATATAGTCTTTTAAATTAACGTCTAAAAAAGCTATCTATTAAGAGCTCCTGTAACGGTTTTTGTATATATCTCTTAGCCTCCAGCCTGCAAACTTTCCCGCCTTCTGTATATAACGTTAAAACCTCCAGGCTAGTTCAATAGTTATTATTAGTGCAAGGTACACAGCTCACACAGTTTGACCTAGACTAAAGTAAAACTATTCTATCACGAATAAAAAACATAACAAGATGAAAAGATAAAACACGCTATAAAGCTCAAAATTTAAAGCTCAAAGCAATAAAATTACGAAGATTTTTGCAACACTATTGCACCAGTTTTCTACGACGTCAGTGAGTGCATATATCTTGTCCACAGACAGACACACGTGCACAATCATTTTTATTGCTTTATCGTTTTAAGAGACGTCAAAAACGTCCAGAAAAGTCATAAAAAGTGGAGACACACATGATACAAATTTGTTTATTGATTTATCGTGTTCAGAGACCTTGATTACGTTGAGGAAAGTCATAAAAAGTGGTGGTAAATTTTTTAAAAAATTTGCAAGATTGAATACTTCGGCATTTTAATGCGAGCCGAAGTATTTCTTTTTCATTACAACAAAGTTTCATCATTCATCTTTTTAATGTTTCATAGTACAGTTTACATTTAGTATGTATGGCTTACTTTGAAAAAAAAACGATATTTTTATAGCACTGATTAATGATTATGTTTAGTGCGAATTCTGTAAAAAAACATTTTATTACATATATATGGCACCGTAAAAAATTTATTTTATTTCTAAACAGGAACGAATTAATTATTTAACTGCAATTATTGTAATTATTTACTATTTTTTTAACACAATAATTATTCCAAATTTTAATACATTTTGGTTTTACGTTAATTGTATTCGTTTAGTAATAACAGTGATTACAAAAATTTTATTTTTAAAACAATATTATAATAATTTTATACCTGTTCTGTAATAGTATAATAAGTTACAAGCCCAGTAAATAGAGGTCTTCCTTGTGAGCATGATAGTTTCCGTCCGAGGCGCAGCATAGTGCGGAATTTTCATGCAAGCAAGGAAAAACCTCCCGGGAGAGTTACATCCGATACTTTTCCTTATACTACACCAAAAAAGTAACATACTTTTAATCATAACATACTTTTATTTTTAAAAACAATTTAAACTCAATACATAATTATAATTTCTTTTAAACAATTATCATACTATTTGAAATTAATATTTATAGTGCAATTTGTGTTATTTTGGATATATAATCCAAAATAATAAAGTTGCTGAGTGGTGCATTTTTTGTAATTATTTCTTGTGATTGTTTAAATATTACTGGAATATCAGGTTCATTATACTGTATTCATCACTGAAATCCATTATGGACATTTGTAGAACATAAAAGGTGCATAAACCGCTGTTTACTCTTATTTTAGACTTTCGAACTACTCTCATAAATTCATGTGTTATTGTTAAAATCAGGTGTTTACATAAAACTGATATATTTTTATTCTTATTTTGTTAAATCAGCTGGTGCACAAAAAATTTACTGTGTAATACTCAGACAATTTTCTGTGTAGTGCAGGGAAAATAAGGACTTACTTGTCTATAAACTGGTAAAGAAAACAGCTGTTTTCAGTGTAGTATAAAGAAAATACTTTAATTTGGGGCTTAAATTGATGATGGGTTAGCATTGAAAACAATAGCAAAATAACTGCACAGTTATTAAGCGAACATAGTGTCTAGGCTATGTATGAATTCATAATACTGAATATTTTAACAACAGTAATAAACATTTTTGTAAATTTAGTTTTGCGTTTAGGTAATAATCTGATTTACTCGACATTATTTGTTCAAAATATATCTAAATGCCAAAATAAAATGCTAAAATAAATACTTCAAATGTATTATAAATTTTAATTTTTCTAGTTTCTTCACAATTTGTCAAGAATTTAATAATGTAGGCCTATATACAGCTGTTAAATAAGTTCAAAAAATGCAAATTAAATCATTTTTCTTTTCAAAGAGGTTTAAGAAAACTGTAGTAGTGATTTACATAAAATACATTAGTTTTTTATGTGCAGTTGAATGCGTAGCCATGACCAAACTGATCTGTTAAGAAGAGCTGAAATAAATACGGCTTATAAGTTTGCACATACTAAATTTCCTCACACTTTGTTAAAATTATAATGGTTATAATTATATAAATTATAATTATATAGCGTTATAAAAGTTATTTTTGGGAAACACATTAAATTTTTTGACAAAAGTACTTCCCCTTTGTTGGAATAGCTACCGAATGTAATCAATATTTTAAGAGTAAATAAGTTGTCAGTCAAAATATTTATGGCCTTGTTTTGCAACTAAAGTCATAGTAACTACGATTTCGTTAACTGTACCACCCCACCCCTATACCTGTGATCTTTAAGAGTTTTCTACGTGCTAACATCGGAAATTATTTGTTTTTAAAAATATGGTTGGAGTTTCATAAAATTAAAAAATTATGAATTTGACATCACTTCTTCATTGGTTAGCTTCTAAGTGCTTGTAAATAATAAAAATATTTATTTAATTGGGTGAATTTTTACCCAAGTATATTCTTTATTTCAAGATCAGCCAAAATAGGCTTAGGTGTCAATATAGACATTTCCAAATATTATCATAATTAATTATTGAGCACAGCAATGTTTTTATGGTAAACTTTTATTTCTTACGTTGCTTACATTTTCTTACAATTGATACATTAGGCCTACATTGTCGAATTACGGCTCAGTTTTTTAATAGTCGAGTTTGTCTGTCTCAAGTGTAGTAGAGTTGTCAAAATATATGGAAATACAAATTTCGCTTAGAAATAGGTGTATTTTATTGTTGGAAATTAAAAACTTTAATTATAGGAAAACATTGTCTCTAAGTAATTACCTACAACGCCCATAAGTCTATAACAATATTAAAGAACTTATTCGTTGAAAAACGACCACCTCTTTTTGGATGCTCTGGTATTCAATTTTTAAAAATTAAAGGGAATTGCATAAAAACCAGCAAACATTAATTTTTAGTCCAACTACCTATTGTTAACTTTTCCGCACAATGGTTGTCATATTTATTAGCCCTAATATAACAAGAAAAGGTCGGCTCTAGAGGAGAGGTTAGGTGAGCTTATGTTTGGTTGTAAACATCCAAAGGATGGTAAGAATCTTTAACACTTAGGCTTACAAACACTGTGACCTACAAGTTTTCAATTATAACTATTTTATAGTTTAATATTACTGACAAAATAATTTATTTTAGGATAATCACGTAGCCTGGCCATAATTAGAAATTAGAACTCTAATTTTCCTTATAAACAAAGAATAAACTATTTAAAATATTATAATAATATCAAATATTACATTCATTTGTTATTTTAAAACCTTAATATTTGAATTCAAACAGTTTGAATAGCCAGAGAAGATATAAGGTGGTGCAATATATCATTATATGAAAATTTTAAAATATAATTTCCACTAATGTACCCAGTTTGTTGTACTTTTAAAATAACCACATTATAGTATATTATCGTCATAAAGTTGTCGTATTATTTTTTACTAAAGCCTTATTTAGATCTACAAACCACTTCATCATTCAAATTAATTTTTTTTAAACCTTTCCCAGTTCAAAACAAAACGTATTTTCTCAAAAAAAAACAAATTTTCAAAAGTGTTGTTAATTTCTGTTTTAAAGACAATTTAAGTTTGGAGGCTACAGAATAGTAACCATATTTCTAAGAATATTGTGCAAATAAATATTTTTAAGTTCAAATTGGAAGAATAAAAGACTTTGGCGGATACGCATGGAGTAGAATAATTCGAAAATAATATGTGACAACAAATGTAATTAGGTTTTAATTATTTTGTAACCATATTTTTTTAACCCACTTGTACGGTTTTACTGCAATTATTGAACTAACAGACTGAATACCTCGTGTATACGACATTGAAGACAATCTTAATGATTTTTTTTGCAGCTTACAGTGGTGTTATTATTTATTTATGTGTATTAATTAAATATTCCTTGCTGAGGAAGTATGTAAGCTGGAAAAAAATAATATTTTTTACTTTAACAGTTTACGTCTTCACAATGATTGAATGACACCCCGAACCACAAATAGAAGGAACAAAAAACAATAACAGAACAATTTAATGCAAAGTTAAGTTATTTTAATGACATAGTCATCATCCTCATAGGGTTTTAACACTACTTCCCCCACTACTAACACTAGCACTAGTTTAGTCTGTGATCAACAAATTTTAATTTGTAAAGATTGCTCTGAACGTATAAAATATGTAACTTAGATGAGTATACGTAAGGTTTTAGTTGCTGTATATTTATTTCCTCTAAGGCTTATTCCAAACTTACAAATAAATAATTTTAGTACTCAAATGTTTGTAAACAAATTCCCCATGCAAATACCAAAAATTTGATAACACACGAAATAAAATTTACAATGAAGTGATCGACCATTATCCAAACGAAAGAAAGTTTGTCCACACTAGATATTTAATAAGTCTTTAAGATATTTATTATATTAATACGTTCCAAATTGAGACAACTAAGGGAAGCTGTGCAGTTACACAATAATTTAAGTAGAAATAATACAAGACTTTGCCGGATACGCATAGAGAATAACATTCTAAAAATCCGCTTACAGTTTTAAAGTTGAACTTTATTACATTCAAACTTGAAATACAAAAACAGATGAATAGAAACTAGTGTTGGAGGTCATGCGCATCGATATCGATATGAACCCAAATTTTACAACTTAGTTTGCACATGTTTACTTATTTATATATATTTTAATTAATATTTAAAGTAATGTTTTAAATAACAACATTAAAACGTAACAACATTAGTGAGATGCTCTAAAGCTTCTTTCTTTATTTTTATACAGAGTGTCCCCGAACTCTCTGGTCCCTTTTTGTGGATTTGTTCCTGGGATCGAGACAAAAATATTTCACAATACTGTATAAACATGCTTACTTCAAAAAAACGGTGCTTACTTTTTCATCTGTCTGTATGTATGTATTTTTTACTAAATAATTAATATCTAGAGAACAGTTTGACCGATTGAGTTCAAACTTGACGTGAGGTTTAACCCAACATTAATCTATTGCCAGTAAAATAAACAATTATATCTAACAAAGCGTTTAAAAATGGTGTCTGTCTCAAAATTTCCCGAAAAAACCCTAATTTTAACAAAAAACTGTCAAGAGACCTTTTTGTAGCCCTTTTAATTCACTATCGGTTAGTGTAATGTTTAAAACAATCGGATGAAGGATAATAGTTAAGTTATGTGTAATATTTGGTTTGTTCAACCCGGCATCCTATACCAACACGATAACATAACAATATTGTATGTACATATGTTGTTAGTATCTTAAAGAAAGGTTTGACTGATTGAGTAAAAACTTGACATAAAGTTTAACTTAACAATGGTGTATTTTAAGACATATTAAGGTTTATATCCAATAATGCTTTTAAAAATGGCGGCTGTTAGAAAATTTCAAACTTTAATTACCCCAAAACCCTACATTTTAACAAACAATTTCAATACACCTTATTTTTAGCCCTTTTAATTCTCTATCGGTTAGTGTAACTGTCAAAACAATCGTATGAAGGATAATAGTTAAGTTATGTCTTAAATGGTTTGTTCAACCCGACATCCTGTGCCAACATGGTACACATAACAAATTGGTGTGTAAGTATGCTGTTATTATCCATAACTTAACTATTATCCTTAATTCGATTGTTTTGAATGCTACACCATCCGATAAAAAGGCTGCAGAAAAGGTCTCTTGACATTCTTTGTTAAAATTTACGGGTTTTGGTTAATTCATGTTAAAAATTTTCAAACAGTCGCCATTTTGAAACGCATGATTGGATATAATTTTTTATTTTTCTAACGTTAGGAAACTTTATGTCAAGTTTGAACTCAATCGGTCAAACTGCTCTGTAGATATTAATTATGTTGTAAAAAACACATACAGACAGACAGACGAAAAAGTAACCACCTTAGACCCCTGTTTATATTGTGAAATATGTGTGTCTCCATCCCAGGAACAAATCTACAAAAGGGAACCAGAGAATTCGCGACACCTTGTATATACCGTAGTTGACTGACCTGTTATGGAATTAGCCCTAAGGGAGACCTTTTATGTTTTACGAGGGCAATAAAACCTAGAAATAATGAAAAGAATTGCCGACATTTACTAAAGACGCTGTTGTGAAATGTTTCATCTATTTAACAATATTTAAAACATTTCCTACAATTTTACTAAATGTTCTTACTTTTTTATGTAGCTTATTTATAGTTTTCCTCTTTTATAACTGATCGAATAGTTTATTTGAACTCGAATTTGCCTAATATTTGTTATACGAGTACTTATTACAAATATTAAAAAAACTTATTTGATTTCATCAAAATAGTTGTTCTTGAAAAGATTATAACAATGCTTGTGACTACTTTACAAATCTGTAATACAAATTTGAATAAATTTTGTCTTTATTCAGATCATCAAAAAGTAGAATATTTTGCCCATAAATCATCGTTAGGCCTAGTGCCCATAAATCATAATATGTCGATTATAATTCCCCTAGTATAAATATTCCCAAAACTTAACTATGTTACTTTCTAAATTTCAAAAAATATCTTTTCAAAATTATATTCTATTTATGTCCTATTTTAAAATGGCCAACTTCCAACAATCAAACCTTTGTCTTTTATATTTCCCAGTTTGAGTAGGCCTATTTGTTGGTCTAACTTTACTGTACTATAAGCAGTTTTTCGGCCAGGTAGAATTCTTGAGATAAGAGTATAGATTGACCAGGCGGTGGATCATAAAGTTAAAGGCTGTTATTTTGTGTGTTTGTGCATGCGATGAGTCCTGCGATATAAATCTGTCAGTATGCGTTGGTTTTCTATAAATTTAAATAGGCCTACATGCTTTAGTTTATTCTAGACACACCAAAGACATCTAAGAATGTCAAACTTTTGCCCTTTTAGATTTGTTTTGTTAACCTAATGCTAGGCTAAACTCGTAAAAATTTTCTGAATTATCTATCTATAGTTCATTTCACCTCAGCGTGAGGCAAAACCAAATGACCGTAATAAAACCCTTACCCTTAGGCCTATTGTGCGACATCGGGGATGGGCACTTGTCGACTGCCTTTGTATTAGAGTTATTGCTGTTTGTCCCAGTGTCATTATGCAAACTTTTTTAATTGAAAGAAAAACTTAAAACAAAATATATCATTCGCTGTGTTTTGATCGCGTGATTATTTTTATACCAAATATTAAGGAAATCGGTTGATTTTGGGGAAGGCAAAGTAAATAGTTAAATCCTATGTGTTTTCAAATATTTTTTATCATCATGAATACGGAAATAAATTTACATTGAATAATGATGTTGAGTTTTATAAAAACCTCTTACTTACTACTGTACACAATAATCATCACATTATAGTGGCCTGACAGTTTTTTTGTTAATTAAATGCAGTATTAAAATATAGACATTAAGTAAAACTATTAAATAACTGTTCTATATACATCGAGCATAAAATACAATTAAAATTAAATACATCTTAATATTATAGACAAACAGAGCATGGGCTACACGAAAATATAAAATTACACATCTTATTGCAGTACATAGCACGGATAAAAATTAAACATAGGCTATTCCTTCTAACTACTTGCACACTAAACAAAATTTTAATAGGCTATTTAGGGACAGGCGAAACAAGTACATCATTAATGATAGTCTATTATTTATCTTTAATTTAATTTATAAATTTAATATAATTTGACTAATACAGTATATTTAACGGAAATCTTGAAATTTCTTTGAACTATCTAGTTTTGTGAAAAAATAGCTACTTTATTGGTTCATTAAGTTATTAGTCTAATGTGGTCAATAGAGTAATATTAGTTTATTTATTTCAATGACGTAGGTGTGCCATACAAATTTAATATATTCCCTTATAAGGACTTACGCTTATTTAATAATACTTGGGTTGATTTTGTTGTCAATTTTCAATGCCCAATGCCCAAATAAAGAGTAAAGTATTTTTTATGAGTTTTCAATTC
Organism: Philaenus spumarius; assembly: GCA_018207615.1. Taxonomy (NCBI): domain Eukaryota; kingdom Metazoa; phylum Arthropoda; class Insecta; order Hemiptera; family Aphrophoridae; genus Philaenus; species Philaenus spumarius. The sequence continues at coordinate 49,277 of JAGFPH010008632.1, forward strand.
AAAACATAAAGCCTTGGTTATTGTTTGATTAACGACAATGTTAAGCATGTCAGGCCACTATAAGGTGATGATTATTGTGTACAGTAGTAAGTAAGAGGTTTTTATAAAACTCAACATCATTATTCAATGTAAATTTATTTCCGTATTCATGATGATAAAAAATATTTGAAAACACATAGGATTTAATTATTTACTTTTCCTTCCCCAAAATCAACCGATTTACTTCATATTTGGTATAAAAATAATCACGCGATCAAAACACAGCGAATGATATATTTTGTTTTAAGTTTTTCTTTCAATTAAAAAAGTTTGCATAATGGCACTGGGACAAACAGCAATAACTCTAATACAAAGGCAGACGACAAGTGCCCATCCCCGATGTCGCACAATAGGCCTGAGGGTAAGGGTTTTATTACGGTCATTTATATTTGCCTCACGCTGAGGTGAAATGAACTATAGTCAAACAATTCAAATATATTTTTGTGTTATTTTCGTCAAAAAACGAAAACTGTATTTTTTTCTTAAAGTCAAATAGATTGAGGGTGTTGATTGCTAAAGCTTTTTGCAATATCTCTTTTTGCAACTGAGTAAAAATTTAATAAAGTTTACTATTTTTTAGCGGACAGGGTATAAAGCACCCCTCTTACAGCACTGCTCCAGCAAAAGAGAAAGCAACCGGCGACTCCAGCGCTTCGGCCTATAGCAGTATCCAAACAGTGGAGTTCTTGCAGCTGAGCGCTTTGACATTGCCTCATTTAAAACCACTTTATAAATATTTTTTTTGTAATTGCATCGTGAGAAAAAACTAAACATTATTTATGAAAGTTCGGATAAGGCTTGTGATTTACTTTTAATTGTACATTTTTGAATTCTGTAAGAAAAAATTCGAACTTGGTACTTAAAAAATATCAATTACATAACAAATGAACGGGATTTAAAATGAAACGTAAAACGCAAAACGGATACATTTTGTCATTGTAGTTAAATGAGACCTTGCAAACAATTATATTTCTAGCACCATCATTTTTATTGACCTTGTTTTGTAATTATTAATTGATATTTTTTAGTTGATGTTTTCTTTGGGGAGAGGGGTAGCTTTAGCCCCCCTGGGTGTGCGCCTGGCCCTATTCCACAAAGGTACAAGTTACCCTTAAATTGTTAATAAGTCAAATGCAATTTTGTTATTCAAAAATACAATGATTTCACTTGTAAGTCTTAGCCGTTTCCTAGAAGTGTAAACAACTATAAACATGTAAAAAACTAACTAATACATGGATGACTTTGGTTAGGTTAGGTTAGGTCTGCCTCTAAATAAAGTGTTTACGTGAAGATTGATGTAGAGACTGTAAGATTAAAATGACGATTAGAAGAATTAATCTGGAAATTAATCTCGGTCAAATATTTAACACAAAACTATTAGAAAATAATTATATCTTAATGAAATTCTAGAAAACCAACTTTTCTGTAAATATTATTCCATGAAACTTCTGTTCGTCAAAGGACCCGTCTCATGAACAACTGAACAAATTTATACCCCACAGCATTTGGGAGTAATACCAATTGGTTTAGATCTGGCAAAACCGAAGCCCTAATACCGTACATGTGTATTATTTTAGTTAAAGCCGGTTCTACACGATGCTACGAACACCTTCCAACGTTGGACGTTTGATGGTTCGTCACATCGTGTGGCCGTTGTTCAAACCTACGAGCGTCCAATGGCGAGCGTCGAACATTCTCATTTGACCATGTTCGGGCCGATGTCGGTATTTTTGCACCGAGTCAAAGGGATGCCTCCAACGTTTGAAGGAAAATGTTCGTTGGTTCGATTCAATGGCTACACGACTCGTTCATATGAAGCACTATTTACTCTCTATTTACACTAAACACCCGTCTTGTTTATTTATATTTATCTCTGTGTTTAATTTTAATCAGTAATATTTTATTCATTTAAATTTTCACAGGTAGCCTAAGTAGGCTACAATTTATATTTCATACTTGATACTAGTAAGTTCCCGTGAAAAATCAGAAACAGATTACCGGTAATTAGATACTATACATTTAAAAAATTTACTACCTATTTTAAAAACAAATTTTATTTAGGCCTGCCTAAATATGATGTGGGGATTTTTAACCCGTTAAATGTGTACAATTAAAACATATATTAGACCCTATTATAGACTGTCATCCTCGTCCATTTTTGCAACTGGATCAACGTTTGAACCAAACTGTTTTCTTAAATATTGGATCAAACATTCGATTCACCGTGTAGCAGGAACATTCGCTGTACCATCTGTCGAACTTACTTGTCCCAAACGTTTGGTCCAACATTGGAGCGAGCGTTCGTAGCATCGTGTAGAACCGGCTTTAGACGAAATATTTACCCAATCTATATAAATAAAAATGTAAATGTGCGTTTGTTCAAAATCGATAATCTCAGAAATTGCTTTTAAATTTGGACACAATATTCCATTCGAATCCACGAGTGTTTTTATATACTTTTTGAAAAACTGTAGCATCTAATAAACACAAAAATAACAAAAATAGGCTCAATATTTAACAAAAATGCAAGCGCCATTACATATGTTTATGGACTATAATAATAACAGCTTTTTCAACTTTTTCCTATAATATTTCCATTATTAGTTGATTTCAAACTTCAAACAACTATTATATAATATTTGGATTTCTATCTTTTAAGATATTTTTTTGTGAACAACGACATAGGCTATAATTTATTTCGATAAAAACCTTTATTTATTTCAATATTTGTAAATTTAGTCGGAAAAAATGCTTAGGCTAGGCCTAGAATGATAAACCAACACTTGTATTTATATTTATTACCATAGCAACCAATAGAATAAAATAACATAACATAGCTGTTTGCTCCAATATTTCCATTAACAGCTGATTTAAAAGTTTGAAGCAATTACTTTTGTATTTCTAGCTTTTAGGTTATGGTTTTAAAGTGTACACCTGAGCCTTGCTGGTTCTTTTCGCCATTATTATAACTGCTGTTCAAAAATATAAGAAATAATTTGATTTGAACATTTAACATTATTTACCATCTTAGTTTTGAGGTTATTTATTAATCCTACACCTTTATTATAAATAAAACATAACATATGTTTTTAGAAGAGCTGGGGGGTTGGCGTGCGGAGCACGCAGGGGTCTCCCCTAGTTATTAAATAATTTGGAAACTCGTTATAAAGATGACTAAATAGTCATTGCAAATACATAATCTTGTATGTAATACTTTTGGATACTTTACGTCATTGTGTATAGTAAATTGTGTAAATAATTAAAAAACGTCCGTGGTTTCTATGCATTATTTTACAGGTTGCGATGGTGGGGTATTTCCTCAAGAAAGTTCTATATATTAGTGTGAAAAATAAGTACTACACTACATGAGCTCGATTTCAATAAAAAAATGAAGATCCTAATAAAACCCATAAAAACCAAGTAAATCAATTTTCGCGGTTTCACCGAGGGAGTTTATAAGATACTCGACTTGAAAATTATAAGATAACAAAATAATTTTTACAAATAAATGCCCTAAACAAGTTTTTAAAACTTTTAAAATATGCAAACCTTTAAGACGCGGTCAGCTATGTACTGCTGAGGGAATTTATGTGATACTGGACTTGAAAATTATGAGATAACAAATGTTTCTTTACAAATTAATTGATCCATACGAATTTAAAAACTTTTATATGCTAAACATATAAAACGTGGCAGCATCCTCTTCTCCATGTTCTGTTGATTGAGTTAACGTGATACTTAACTTGACAGTTATGTGTTAACGAAGGTTTTTTTACAAATTAATTCATGCTAACATGTTTACATAGTGACATTTTTTACTTTAATTTAATGTTTAATTGCCATATGTTCAGAATTTATGTTTGGAGCGAACTTAATCGACTAACTACCACTGTTGCACAGACCCAACTTCTTTGTATGTCTTTAATAGCATATTTTCATAATTGTAAACTTTCTACCTGCTCTGACCCTACCTCCCTTTGACAGTGGACAGAACGCACGTTACCTGCAACAAATGGTTTCCTGCCAGATACTTTCTTCAACTTGTAGTTTGTGTAGTCTACTTTACTTTTACTTTACTGCTACATTGATGAAATTCATTTTTTAAACCTCCCTTCGAAATGAAGCCATCCTGTTGAAGATGAACATAAATAGTTGGTACGGTCAGCATTTATTGCTTCACAATTAAAACCTTTCTTATATTATTTTGTTTTAAAGATTACGCTCCTAGATGATTCTCAGTCTATGCATACGTCATTCACAAAGTTAACATTGAATTTGTAAATTTACCGTAGCTTTTTTAGTAAAGGAATCTACTCAAGCAGATCTAACATTTTGTAAAGACAAATTTAAAAAAAAATTCTTCTTATATAGTTTTTTGTTTCTCAACCACCAGTCCAAAAGTTTTTCTTTAAGGGAAGGATACCCTGCCCGCCAATTGAATCTGATTTCCCTGAGAGCAATGATACAGAATAAGTCATTTTTCCCCGTTAATTCGTGGAATAAATTTAAAAATTTGGTTTCATTTTGAAGT
>JAGFPH010008633.1:0-12199 GCA_018207615.1 Philaenus spumarius
AACATTACGTCTTAGGTTGGTTTACGACATAGACTCCTATAAAAACATTGTCTGTCCATGTTAGTAGAAACATAGGTTTCCACGTTAAGGTTTGCGGTTTAGGCAGGTTAACCTAATCATAGTGTATTCGTTATGTTAGTTAACAATAAAGACTTCTTGGTTATTGTTTGCTGTTTAGGCAAGGTTAATTATTAACAACTTGTAGATCTCCATTAGCCACGATCTGTACTGTCCATTAAAGAAGTAAACACTTTTATTCCCAGATCTTTCTGCAAGTATTCCAACAAAGGCGTATTTCGCTTTAGTGTTAACGGTAAATGCGGAAACTTGGTAGTCTGCATGTGTATCCAAATTCTTCCAAGTCTTGGTAAAATATGACCCCATCCTCTCTCTTGTATCTCTAATAATTTTCTCTTTCTCCTGCATTTCTTTGTATTCCTTTTTTAAAGAAGCTGTATGTTCCATGTATTCCAACTTTCTCCGTTTTAAATCTATTTCTTCGAGTTCCAGTTTTCGTTTCTTCGTAGACAGTAGGTAAACGGTGGAGAATGGTTCTATCTCCTTTAAACAGTATGGTTGTAGCCTGCTGTTAACATTCGTCCTCTTCCATAAAATCTGTGGAATAATATTGCTCGTTGGAACCAACCCACAGATCTCGAGGCATACATCTTTACAAATCGTAGAGAAAGCAGTACTAGAATTCGAAAAGAATGTCTCGCCACTCTTAATGTATCATTTATGCACCACACTAACATTCTCTCTATTATCGACATCTTCCACAATCTAAAAGTAATTTACAGGTAAAAAGTTAAAACTAAATGCAGAGAGTACGTAATTAATTATTTTTTTCTCTGGTCTTGGTCGCTTGGTAAAGTAAGTTGCACTCCAGTTAACTTCCTCGCGTTAATGTTTCCCCAGTAAGCATATTGTAAAAGATTATTGTACACTACACAGCAACTGTTCTGGAGACTGCCAGCTAATTTCGTCCACATTTTTGGAATGGCAACAGAGTAAAACGGGGCTTCCTGGAAATACATTTTGCTGTCTTCCAGAAGCATTACACCGTAGTCCAGAGGCTGGTAGCCGCTACCGTTGTAGATCGTAGCCTCCAGTCTTGTAATGCCGTGCTCATTACCTAGTGGGGACTCAAAAGTATGTCTATATCTGGAGTCTGGACAGTTGACGAAATCCACAATGTGCTTGCCAATTTGATTGTTAACGCCGTGACTCGTTATCTGGCAAACGAACTTTTGTTGTAGATTTTAATAAGTAATGTTCGCTACTTAGGTTAATTATTAACATCCTGGTCTACTAGTTTAATATTTGTTGTTTGGGCTTGGTTAGTTAACAATAAAGGTCGACTAGGTTTCGTAGAAACTTACTACGTTGCACAACATTACGTCTTAGGTTAGTTTACGACATAGACTCCTATAAAAACAATTGCTGTTGTGCTTTTAAGGTTAGACAAATATAGGTAAATTATTTTTCGTAGACACTTACTGCGTTGCACAACATTACGTCTTAGGTTAGTTTACGATATAGACTCCTATAAAAACAATTGCTGTTGTGGTTTTTCGTAGATACTTACTACGTTGCATAACATTACGTCTTAGGTTAGTTTACGATATAGACTCCTATAAAAACAATGCCTGTCCATGTTAGTAGAAACATAGGTTTCCACGTTAAGGTTTGCGGCTTAGGTAGGGTTAACCTAATCATAGTGGTTTTGTTATGTTAGTTAACAATAATGGTATCTTGGTTATTGTTTGCTGATTAGGCATGGTTAATTATTAACAACATAGCTTCGTGCTAAAATAATGCTATGTTTACAGATCGGTTACCCTCAGTTATGTTTGGGTGTTTCTACTGGCAGATATCGTCATAATACCTTTCTCTATAAGTTACTTGTACATAATACTTTATAGCGATCCAAATCAATCCTTGTTCGACCATGCCGTGTGTTATATGTTTTTACTATACACTATAACAATTTTGGGAGTTCGTTTAAGCTCGGTTAAGTTCGGGTTCATTTTTTACGATACACTATAACAATTTTGGGATTAAGTTTTGTTAAGTTATATTACGAAAGTTCGATTGGTTAAGTTCGGTTTATATCATTTTCTCATACTCTACAACACATTGTTATATGTTTGATCACACATTATATTATTCTATGTTAATATTTACTGTTATGGTCTGACCGATGAACAACATATATGCCTATACAAACACACACAAGGGTTAAGATAACTGAGATTACCTATACCTTTTAATATTACCACAATTAAGTATTTTGGGGCACCCTGTATATAGCAGAAAAGTGTTACACACACTCAACGCTAACAGGTTAAATATAACTTAAATTGTCGATACTTTTTAATAATACACTCTATTGTTCGTATAAAAATAATATCACTTTTAAGAATTTTAGGGATCCTGTATATAGGAGAAAAGTGTTACACACATATTAACCGAGGTGAGATAACTTGTCGATACCTTTTAATATTACGTCATATTGTTTGTATAAATTATATCGCTTTTAAGAATTTGGAACACCCTGTATATAGAAGTTAAGTGTTACTCACACACCCTCACACACCCTCACACGCGCTAACTAGGTTAAGATAACTCCGTTTTATCTTTTAATATTGCATTATATTGTTCGTATAAATTAAATATGACCGCTTTTACGAATTTTGGAGCACCCTGTATATATAGGAGTCTGCGAAAATGGCTGCGAAAAGATGGCGACGGATTATAAAAGTAGCGTCGTCGTTTAACATCGAGAATACAATGTACATACAAATTTTTCCGATCACCCAGTCGTTTTGGAACACCCTGTATAGGAGGCTGCGATATCTCAGCAAGATGGCGAATTAGGTGGCGATGGATTGTAAATTTAACGTCGCCGTTTAACATCGAGGATACAATGCACATACAAATTTTTCCGATCACAAAGGCGTTTTGGAACACCCTGTACATATAGGAGGCTGCGACAATGGGTGCGATAAGATGGCGACGGATTGTAAACTTAACGTCGTCGTTTAACAATGCACATACACATCTTTCCGATCACAAAGGCGTTTTGGAACACCCTGTATAGGCACCGACAAGATGGCTAACTAGGTGACGACGGATTTTGAATTTAGCAACATCATTTAACAACGCACATACAATTTTTCCGATCACCCTGGCGTTTTGGAACACCCTGTATAGGCTGCGAAAAGATGGCTGCGATCGCCGGTTTGTAAATTTTTCCGATCACCCTGGAGATGGCTAACTAGATGGCAACGGTTTGTAAATTTAACGCCGTCGTTTTACAGTGCATATACACATCTTTTCGATCACCCTGGCGTTTTGGAACACCCTGTATAGGCTGCGAAAATGGCTGCGATCGACGGATTATAAATTTAGCGTCGTCGTTTAACAATACACATACACATCTTTCCGATCACAAAGGCGTTTTGGAACACCCTGTATAATCACCGACAAGATGGCTAACTAGGTAGTGACTGATTGTAAATTTAGCACCGTCGTTTAACAATGCACATACAAATTTTTCCGATCACCCTGTCGTTTTGGAACACCCTGTATAGGCTGTAATATATCGATAAGATGGCGAACTAGGTGACGACAGATTATAAAAGTAGCGACGTCGTTTAACATCGAGGATACACATCTTTCCGATCACCAGGGCGTTTTGAAACACCCTGTACATATAGGAGATGTCCGACAAAAGATGACGAGGTCGACGCACAACAACGACGTTTCCACAAATATGGCGACGCACAACGACGACGCTTCCCATGTCCGACAGCGAAGACGACGCACAACGACGACGCTTTCCATGTATGGCGACGCACAACAACGACGCTTCCACAAATATGGCGACGCACAACGACGACGCTTTCCATGTATGACGACGCACAACAACGACGCTTTCCATATCCAACAAAGATGACGACACAAAACAACGACGCTCCCGTCAAAGACGGACATTCAATTTTATAATTATTACAAAAAAAGATGGCTGCCAAAAATGGCGGAAACAAAATGGCGGAGAGGTAAAAAACCCACCCCCACACCCACCACCACACCCACACCCAGGGTCACGTGACCAAATGCGGCTCTCTCATTGGCTAAAACGTAGTCCCATAAGAGCCCATGTTGGGGATAAACTATGGGGATGACTACTTAGGCGCATCCTGTTTGTGTACGGTAGCAATCGAGTTGGTTTTGTGTAACGATATTAAATTCAATGTTGTCAAAAATGTATACATAACAATATTATTAAATAATACAGAATTTAAATATAGTTTATTAGTTATATTATTTTCAAGCAACGAATGTCACAAGGAAAGCTTGTGTTTCACATCATTACGGTACCACCACTTAGATATTGGACTATCGGATGTGTGACTCAGAGTGGCTAATATGTTTCCGTGAAGTGAAGTGAGTAATTAACAGTTTAAAAATTTCCGGGGGTTAGAATAACGATGCAAAAAATATTAATAACACAACCTGTTTATTTCATAATAACAATATGTTCAGAAAATACATAAATCACTAAAAAATAATATGCTACACTATTATACATAAACACACTTACACTCTCAAACACACCCCCATTCAAGTACATGCCTCAAACCCCGACCGAGCGCCCGAAACTACCCAAAACTGTCGCAGAACCAACAACCCACAGCCTTCTTGAACTGAACTCGGCCATTGATGCATTTTAAACTCTCTGGCAATTTAAACTTAAATAGCCTAAATGCTGTCACAGTGAAAGATTTATTAATTATCTCAGTTCTGTGGCTGGGTATAAGTAATAATGAAGCTCCTTGTCGTGTATCGGTAGCATTTACATGTGAACTAAAGACAAACCTTTTTGCCAACCCAGTGGCAGAATAGCGTGCAATATCGAGAAAATGTGATAATTTCGAAAAAAAACTAAGTTTTAGAATTGAAATTTGTTTACAATATTTTGTCACATGATCGTCACGTTTTAAGTAAAAAATAACCGTAAACAATAATTTTGAGCACGCTGAAGTTTGTTACCTAATTCCACAGTCATGTCATTGATAACACTATCGCAATAGTTAAAGTATAGAAAAATTAATGTTTTCACCAGCTGCACTCCAACATTAAACGGCAAGCAATCTTTTACTTTCTTCAGATTGTGCATGCCAGCGAACACTTTATTGCACGTGTCAATAACATGGTCTGTCCAGCTTAGAGTAGTGTTTATAGTGAGACCAAGATTTTTTTACTTTAGAACAATAAGGCAAATCATTGCCCTTTATTATAAGTTTCGGCCCACTACTTAAATCGATTCTATTTGCGAGTCTTTTAGAACAGATTCATATAGATTTAGTTTTACTGTGATTTAACGCTAAACCAGGCCTAACAGCCCATACATCGATAGCATTAGAATCAACATTTAGTGTATCTACTGCCTCATCCATCTCTGAGATATAAAAATGGTTATACACTTGCAAATCGTCAGCATATAAATGATACCTCGAATAGTTTAGAACGTTACTATGTTGACTTCTTTAACCACATTTGTTCGCAAACACTTTCGTACGATAAAGTCATAAATAAAGGTAAATACGGGTTCCATAATGCACCGTTAAAGTATAGACTACTGTTCGTGTACTCTGAAATAAAAACACTTTTACTGCGAAAGCAATTCCTTTAAAACGTTTCACGCGACCTTTTATTCTTGCAATAAAAACTAAGGGAACTAATTATTTTTGCTTTTATTGAAAATTCACTAAACTCAGTCGAAAGATTTAATTATTTCCCTGGCCTTCGGCGAATCAAAATGGCGTCGCTGGATTGCGAGGAAGGTAAATTTAACTGCTTAATTAAAAATTCAATTCAATTCTAACAGAATGATTTATTGAGTACCTGTAACTCTTTTAAATACACTCTCCTTTTCTTGCACAATGATGTGTTAGATGAAAGCCTTAAGGGTCTTCTTCATTTACGAAAACATACACTTCTATATATTCATATTACTCACATTTATATTTCTCACTAGAGGAGACCCCTGCGTGCTCCACCCGTCAACCCCCAACGGAACCTTCTAAACACATATGTTATGTTTTATTTATAATAAAGGTGTAGGATTAATAATAACCTCAAAACTAAGATGCTAAATAATGGTAAATGTTCAAATAAAATTCTTTCTTATATTTGACAACAGCAGTTATAATAATGGTTAAAAGAACCAGCAAGGCTAAGGTCTACACTTTTAAGCCCTAACCTAGAAGCTAGAAAAAGAAAAATAATTGGTTCAAATTTTGAAATTAGCTGTTGATGGAAATATTGGAGCAAACAGCTATACTATCTGTTATTTTATTCAATTGGTTGCTATGGTAATAAATGTAAATACATGTGTTGGTTTATCATTCTAGGCCTAACCTAAGAATTTTTTCCGAATAAATTTACAAATATTGAAATAAAAAATGTTTTTTATCGAAATGAATTATAGCCTATGTTACTCAGGGATAGTGTAGCTTTTTATAGGTAAAACAATTTGTTTTAATCGGTTCAGCAGTGCCAGAGATTACCCCATACAGACAAACAAACAAACAAACAAAAACCTCTTTATAATATTAGTATAGATATAGTAGTCTGTTTTTTATTCTTTTACGAAATAGTTTAAATTCACATTTCATTTATGTTCCGATACACCAGCATGTCTTGACAACAATATGATTTATTTCAGGCTCGCTGTTTACAACTTTATCAGGAATGTTACTGGTGAAATATCAGAAGTTATCAACGTGAAATGAGGTGAGTAGAGTGAGGTAGGGGAATTTATTACACTTTTAAAATATCAATCAGTGCTGCCAACCGAGAGGATTTAATCCGGCCATTATCGTGTGAGAGAAATGCTTCAACAATTGATTATAAACCAACACTCATTGTTCTGCAAATTAGCGCTCCATTTAGCTTACGTTTAATTCACACATTTTGTATATTCGACCTAGTTAGCGAATTTGAGCTATTATAGTGGACCTTATGGTAAGATCCAAGATCGGGAGTAGCAAATGAGCACCGATCATGGTCCCCAGAACACGTTTTGGTGTCATTTAAAATCCTATATATGTGTTCGCACTCTAGCAGCCGCATTTTAAGTCCGATTCGGTTTAAATTCGCTACACAGTTTGGTTGTCTTCGTCGCTCGGACGAGTTCGTTAGCCAAACAATTCCGACAATCGGAAGCACGATTTTTGACCGGAAGTGTTTTTTTTGAGATTTTTCTTATGAGAATGAATTTGTTTTTGAGTGTTTTCTACAAATATAAATGTAAGATGTTATTCTGCACATTTTGATTTTTTACGCTACCTTATGGCTTTGGTCCCCCCAAAATCGATCAAAAAGTAAAATACCATAGAAGTACCCGGTTCAAAGCCATTTGGTGGATTCTACCATGGGATTGGCGTGCGAAGCACGCAATGCATCGTGGATTGAAGATACTCCCAATACGGGGGTTGGCGTGCGAAGCACGCAATGCTTTGTGTGTTGAAGATAAGTTACTCCCAATATGCGTAACGGCGTGCGAACCATTTTGCAGCCATTCAGCACCGTCGTGAATAGACCTTTTTCCCAAATTGTTGGTTGAAACCCTAAAACCTAGGCCTATAAACTTAATTTTGGAAATTTGCTTAACTCACCTCAGCGGTTCAGCTGCGTGATCGAATTACTATTTTGTATATTACAATTAATTCAACTTGCCCTCAAATACAATAAGATGTATTTTGTTCTTTGTCTACAAAGATAGCAGGGTGTATCAGGTGAAATGCAGCAGGCTAGAGTAGGTAGAGGGTGGTAAATCTATTACACTTCTAAAATATCAATTGGGGCGATCTTCCGAAGAGATAAAATCTGCACGTTATTGTTAGAGAGAATTTGTTGACAAATTAATTATAAACCAACACACATCGGCTTTTAACATATTAGACATAATTTGATATCTTTGTAAAGAGAATGCTTCAAGCTAACATTTCCTGTAAACTGGCAGGTTGTTACTGGCAGGTGACTGTTACTCGCTAGGTGAATTTTTGAGCATGGACGAGGGCTGTGTGCCTTTTCTAAGCAGTTTTTGAAACACCACATTATTAGTAAAATTGTTTGTATTTATCTGTTTGTATGGATATAAATATTGTTACAATTGTGATTACTATGCTAAATTTATTGTTGTAACTGTTTACTAAGTTAAAAAAAATTGTTTCTTTATCATGATTTAAAAATATTTATGTACTGTGTTTGGCTAAAGCAAAGTAAATAAATAAATGTAATGAAATTATAATAAAATACGGATCTCTACAGGGTGGACGCTGGCCCTTTACTCACTTTTTTCAAATCGTCCACTATTTAGTCGCTGTGGCACTCAAAGGGTTGACTATCGTATATTTTCTCTACTTTTTTAAGCTGCTTGTTGATTAACTGTATGTTATGTGTATTTTTTTGGTGTATTGTATTTTTGTGTATATGATGACCTGTTTTACACCAATAATATTTGTCAAGAAACTAATGTTGAATAAATAAATAAAAATATGTCAAATTTAGTTTAGTGGGGATACGACTGGCACCATACCATAATATACACAGCGTGTTCTATATGCCCATACGAAAACATTATTACAGTAAATCCTTTCAAAGGAAATTTCAGTGCCTCGGCTACATTAAGTTGGCACAATTACTCAAGCATCCCCGGCCACTATGCTCTCAATTGTCCTTAAGCCTTGGAGCGCTTAACCCTTTTAGGACCAAGAAGTGTTAAAACTTTTAAAAACTATATATTTCATTATTTTTGTGACTAACTAAGGTTGTTTAGTAAAAAACAATCTTTTTTTTACTGTTTTTTTTTAGTAAATATATATATACATATATAAATACCTTAGTAAAATTATCCAAAACAACCCCAGCCGGAGATATCCCGTCAGCTTGGAAGCGAGCCAACCACCGTTTGCTTTACTTCCGCCCCCCTACCCTCAAACCACAGATATGATTAGATATCTGGTCTCCCTAGCCTAGATTCAACCCAGCATCTTCTGATCAGAAAGACGCAATGTTATCTAATAGGCTAAGGCTTGATTAAAGAAAACTGACAAATTAACAAAACTGCAGTTACTTTACTGTCGGTATAAATATCGTGTGTAAAGTTAAAGATAGTTTATCAGCACCATCTGGTAGTGGTTATAGGAAGTTTGCTTGGTTGCTCTTAAGTTTGAACGTGTATAATTTTTATTCGTGAGAGGTTTATAGTAATAACTTAGATCAGTTCTTATTAAGTTATGTAATTCACTGAAAACAATATGACACCTTTTTTATAAAAGATACTGACAAATCTACCCTTTTAATAAAAAATTCTGACAAATCAAAGACTAGAACATGTTTTAAAAGATGATCTAGTGCATCTATGAATTCTAGCTTGTTGTGCAACCTATTAGAACTATTTGGAATTACCACAATTTATATATGTATTGTAAAGGGACTTGTGGGTCCCTTCAGGCATTTACAAATTAGATTCCACTTTATTTGTAAATGTGTTATATATCCACTTTCGTACAATAAAGTCATGAATAAAGCTAAATACGGGTTCCATAATGCACCGTTAAAGTATAGACTACTGTTCGTGTACTCTGAAATAAAAACACTTTTACTGCTAAAGCAATCCTTTATAACGTTTCACGCGACCTTTTATTCTTGCAATAAAAACGGAGGGAACTAATTATTTTTGCTTTTATTGAAAATTCACTGAACTCAGTCGAAAGATTTAATTATTTCCCTGGCCTTCGGCGAATCAAAATGGCGTCGCTCGATTGCAAGGAAGGTAAATTTAACTGTTGGAAAAAAACTGCTCTCGTTCAATATGCTTAATTAAAAATTCAATTCAATTCTAACAGGATGATTTATTGAGTACACTGTAACTCTTTTAAAGACACTCTCCTTTTCTTGCACAATAATGTGTTAGATGAAAGCCTTAAGGGTCTTCTTAATTTACGAAAACATACACTTCCATATATTCATATTACTTACATTTATATTTCTCACTAGAGGAGACCCCTGCGTGCTGCACCCGTCAACCCCCAACGGAACCTTTCAAACACATATTTTATGTTTTATTTATAATAAAGGTGTAGGATTAAATAATAACCTCAAAACTAAGATGCTAAATAATGGTAAATGTTTAAATCAAATTCTTTCTTATATTTGACAACAGCAGTTATAATAATGGTTAAAAGAACCAGCAAGGCTCAGGTCTACGCTTTTAAACCCTAATCTAAAAGCTAGAAATACAAAAATAATTCGTTGAAATTTTGAAATCAGCTGTTGATGGAAATATTGGAGCAAACAGCTATATTATCTGTTATTTTATTCAATTGGTTGGTATGGTAATAAATGTAAATACATGTGTTGGTTTATAATTCTAGGCCTAACCTAAGAATTTTTTCCGAATAAATTTACAAATATTGAAATAAAAAATGTTTTTTATCGAAATGAATTATAGCCTATGTTACTCAGGGATAGTGTAGCTGTTTATAGGTAAAACAATTTGTTTTAATCGGTTCAGTAGTGCCAGAGATTACCGAATACAGACAAACAAACAAACAAACAAAAACCTCTTTATAATATTAGTATAGATATATAGTAGTCTGTTTTTCATTCTTTTACGAAATAGTTTCAATTCACATTCCATTTATGTTCCGATACACCAGCATGTCTCGACAACAATATGATTTATTTCAGCCTCATTGTTTACAACTTTATCAGGAATGTAACTGGTGAAATATCAGAAGTTATGAATGTGAAATGAGGTGAGTAGAGTGAGGTAGAGGAATTTATTACACTTCAAAATATCAATCAGTGCTGCCAACCAAAAGGATTTAATCCGGCCATTATCGTGTGAGAGAAATGTTTCACTAATTGATTATAAACCAACACACATTGTTCTGCAAATTAGCGCTCCATTTAGCTTACGTTTAATACACACATTTTGTATATTCGACCTAGTTAGCGAATTTGAGTTATTATAGTTGACCTTATGGTAAGACCCAAGGTGTTCGATTGAAAATGGATTTTTTTCATTTAACAAAACGGATGAGTCAGAAATGGTTTGTTTGTAAATCTGGAATTCCTCTAAGACATTCATTATTGGCCCTTTGGAACATCTATGTAATATTTGCAAAGTATATTTGAAGACAAATATTGAAATATGTATAAATTACCTGTTACACTTTCTATCCAATCCTTGATTATTTGTTGTGACGACCGCGGTTTCAGGGTTATCCCTTCACTTATATCACATATAAAAGTATATATTTAAAATTATTTTTCTCTCACTAGTGAGGTCGTCGAAAACACAATAATTAGTTATGTATACACAAAAACACAGTATACGAAACACAAATTAAGACGTCAACTACGAACATGTTGCCTGGGCGCTGGTTAAGTAGCTCTCAAAATGTATTTGCAGAGACTTCAGTATTAACCTAGCAATGAATGAGTGGACACACGTGCGTATAGGAGTGGCACTCTCACATTTTTTTTTATATTTCTTATTCACGATAATTATTTGTGATGTATGTTTATGTGTTGTGTATTATGTGTATTTTTTAATTGACGTGCATTTAAGTTGAATGCAATAAGAACACAAATTCGGTTTGACAATGCCTGAATAAAATAGACGAAACGGTCGTCACCGACTTAAAAAGATATCGGACTAAAAAACAGAGTATAACAATGTATTTATAATCATATGATATAATATAACAGCTGATTTCACCCATCATCTGTAATACTCAAACAAACCCAGTGTAGATTATATTTTAGGGTTATGTTTACAACTTCAATCGTTATAATTTCATGTGAAGTTGATTTTCTTTAAATATGAGTTATAGAACTAATGTATGCTTTAATATACGTTATAATATTTGCTTTGAGGTTATAAACTGTATATAAATACAACCTTTTGACAACAATATATTTGTTTATACAAATTTAAAAAGAGATACCTATTCCTTTAACAGCTGATTTCACCCATCATCTGTATTACTTAAACAAACCCAGTGCAGATTATAGTTTGGGGTTATGTTTACAACTTAAATCGTTATGATTTCTTGTGAAGTAATTTGTTTTGTAAAATATGAGTCATAGAACTAATATAAGTTGTAATATTTGC
>JAGFPH010008633.1:28297-48648 GCA_018207615.1 Philaenus spumarius
TGCATGAGAAAATGCGTGACGGTAAAATCGACATAGAGCGTTTCATGAAATGCATGAGAAAATGCGTGACGATAAAATCGACATAGAGCGTTTCATAAAATCCGATTCACCGCCAGCAAACATAGCGCCGAGGTACGCCTATAGAAGTTGTCACTTAAAAAACGTTTAAATTTTAAAGTGCGTCTAGCGTGCATTTAATGTAAATAACGGCGCTTTGTATACAAATCCCAAACTGACAGTAGGTATAGGCATTGCATAAACACCCCTGGAAGTCATCAGGACAAAATTGTAGTAGAACATCGTGGACGGTGCAATGCCCCCGTTATAGATGCCGTCGTGAGTGCAAAAATACAAAAATATTTCAGTTCTCATCGATTCCAATACAGCTATTGACATAAATTAGATCATTAGGAGAGTTATTTCCTTCTTAGTCTTCAAGTAATCTATATACTATATATTAAAAGATTTTGGTCAAAACCCTATTTCCAATCGCCCAGCCTCTCATAAATGGACTGATGTTGATGATTTTTTTAATGGGTGTATATTTACCTCTGAATATGTCAAGCATAAAATTTTTAATTGTTTTTAGCATTCGGGGCCATAAAAATTCCAATTTTATGAACATGTTTTCGATTTTTCGGATTTATTAACAACTAAAAAAGGCACGATTTTGGTTGATATCTCAATCGAAGAGCTAAAAATTTAGAACATTTACGCCGCTTAAAGTACCCGTCTATCTCTTGTAGTTTTCCAGTTATATAAATTCAAAATTTTGAAAATTGTATGACAATTATGTTCAAACCAAAATATTTCAAGAACTATCAGTGCTAAGTGAGGAAAATATTTGAAATTCAATTTTCTAACGAGTTGTGTAATTAGTTTGCGTTTGCGGGCCATCAAAAAATTCAACTTGGGTAATTGCGCCGCCGCCGTCGCCGCTACTGGTCGTGCTCAGAGTGTTCGTTGGGGGCGTGGCTTCGGTTACGTTGTGAGTTTTCAGATTTAAACTGGAATTGTGTAACAGACGTTATTCTAGGTTTGTGTTTCGTGCGTACTGTATGCGTTTTTTATGTGTTTGCTTTGCAATTATTGAATTATTTATGTCATGATAAACGATGCTTCGTTTTAACGAGTTCGAAATAATTTCTATCGTGGGAGACGGGAATTGTCTATTCCGTTCTGCGTACACGGAACGCAAAATTTTGACAAAGATGTGCGTGCTGTGGCGGAAAAGAATTTTATTAAAAGGTGGGATTTTTATGAGAATTTTTTAGAAGGAGTGAATAGAACGGAGTACGAAAAGTTGATGGAACAAGATGGAGAGTACGGGGTAGAGGTGGAGGTACATTCCAGCGCACATTTAAACCCAGATTGTAATTTTTAAATTTATGTGAAGGACGATAATTCGAAATAATTTGATTTGAACATTTAACATTATTCACCATCATTCTTAGGTTTGGGGTTATTATTAATCCTACACCTTAATTACAAACTAGGGGAGACCCACGCGTGTTCCGCACGCCAACCCGCAATGGAACCTTCTAAAAACTTATGTTATGTTTTATTTATAACAAAGGTGTAGTATTAATAATAACCTCAAAACTAAGAAGATAAATAATGTTAAATGATCAAATGAAATTATTTCTTATATTGTATAACAGCAGTTAAAATGGTTAAAAGAACCATCATGGCTCAGGTCTACAATCTAAAACCCTAACCTAAAAGCTAGAAATACAAAAAAAAAATTGAAATTAGCTGTTAATGGAAATATTGAAGCAAACAGCTATATTATCTGTTACTTTATTCAATTGGTTGCTATGGTAATAAATGTAAATACATGTTGTAACGGGCAAAAACCCGACACAAATGGGCTAATTACAAAAGTAATTAGGCCTAAAGCTAAAAGTCATAAATAGGAGCCAGAAGGCCTAAATATGCAAAATTAAGATTAGTAATAAATAAAATGACACTTTATAAGTAAGTACAAAGCGAAAAAATATATGTAAAGTGAAAGGAAGTAATTTAAAATAATTACATTGTAAATTGGAGGCCTAGTCAATGTTAAACGCAATAGAAGCAAGGCTCAGTGAATTATTCTAAGGGAAATCGACAGGATAATTCATGTCGAGTTTAATCCAGTACTGCAAAACAATGCACTGTTGCTATGCTCCGTAAGAGACCATGTTAATATTTTAAGATATAAAAATAGTAAATTCTTTTAAATGAAATGAATAGAGGAGAAGAAACTAATAAGAATCTAATTAACAGAATTGTTTTGATTAAAATAATTAAGAAGTTATAAAGCAAAGACTTAGGTGAAAAATGCTAAAATCAACAAATTAAAATAATTCAAAGGCCTAAATTGGGGAAAAATTAAAGAATAATAAATTAATAATAATAAACAAAAAATAAATTAACCTAATTAAATATTTTTGAAAGAAAAGTCTAAAAAATAAATAAAATAAAATAACCAATTAAATCAAGGGAAATAAGGTTATATAATAGTAAATATATATATGAAATAATGTGTAATATATATGTGAATGTAAAATATCATGTGAGAAGGTAAACCAAAAAGGGGTGTTGCCAAATCAAAAATTCGACTATTCACACAAAACAGGCTACAGAACCGTTCCCAAAGTGAAGAAAGAAAAAAGAAGGATAGTTTTGGAAGTTTGGGAACCAGGAGAAGAAGATAGAACCAAGAAAATTCAAATTTGGACCAATTTGGAAAAATTAAAATTTAATGGAAGATTAACGAAGGCGATAACTTGAGAACCAGGAACCCTAGAACAACAACTCAAAGGAGGAAGGAATCAGGAGATGGTCAAGAATCCAATGAGCCAAAGAAACCCAAAATCGGACCAGGGGTTACGAAGTTAGAGCACTTTGAAAGATTTAAACTAAAAAATTAGCGAATTCCTGTACGGACCAGAACGGCTTGTGTAAACACAGTGAGGGGAGACTAAATGTATGACGTCATGCTACCACCACCGAGGCCAATACAATTACTTATTGCTCTGCAAAGGAAATAAATAATTATCGACGAAATCAAAGTGGATTAATGAAAATAAAGTCGTGGGACCTAATTTAAATAATTAAAGGAAAATTCTACAATGTAGAAAACCAGATAAATCACCAGAGAAACGAAGTTACTCAAAAAAGGAAGAGTAAGTCTCTTGACTCCAATCTAGACAGTACGAGGTTGGGAGAAGGAAAAATAAAGTTAGTTGCGTTAAGATAGCCATCCAAGGACCACGTCAAAGTTTGCAGAAGCAGCAGTAGGTCGGCGAGAATCACCAACTCCGGTACAGATCAGCGGGCCGTAAGAAATCGCTCTACCTTAAAGAAGAGGAGAAATCCTAGGAGGAGAGGAGGCAGGAAGAAAGAAGAGGATCGAGGACTTCATTCCAAGGCCTAAACCCCCAAGGAGGAAAGCCGCGATAAATCATACTTATTTGTGAGTAGCAAATAACCAAGATATATATTTTAAAGTTAAATACAGTCCAAAGATAAAGTTTTAAAAATTAAATTCAAAAGTAATAGTAAATTCAGGGGAAAGTGTAAAAGTAAAATCATTCAGGAATATTCCCGATTCTCACAATGGTATAAAAGAGTTTCAGAATAAATGTAAATAGTACCATAGTTATTAATATCAATATTATATTTGTTGGAAAAATTTAAGCAGTTGCAAAAGTAAAATCAATTTGTTTTTTAAAATAAAAATGTTTTATTTGCAAATCTTAATTTCTTTCTTTTATAAGTTAAACATCCTATACCAGAAATTTAACTAGTGCTCTAAAGTTAAGTTAGAAATTAAGGTTATATTAATTCTTGTGTGTGACAAAATAACTCCAGACGGCACGGCCCGGAGAAGGAGTCTGACTAGAGCTAGTAACTTAAAATTAAAGTGTATTCATTACAAACAATTTTTAAGAATTAGGAAATTAAGCGTATTTCCTATTCTTGCCCACGTACGCGCGCAAAATTTGGTTAAGGGCAAATAGAATAAAAATTACAGCGGGTGCGGCGTGACAAGTGACGTCGGAACGCGGGGTAAAGACCTTGCGAGCCCGAAATTCTAAGAGGGTGCGCGTACGGCGTGGCAAGTGGCTTCCCAACGTGGGGACCGAAACGCTTTGAGTACGAGAGCACCGAGGCGCGCGCGTACGGCCTGGCAATGTGTTGGTTTATCATTCTAGGCCTAATCTAAGATTTTTTTCCGACTAAATTTACAAAAATATTGAAATAAAAAAGGTTTTTACCGAAATGAATAATTATAGCCTACTTTATACAGGGATAGTGTAGCTTTTTATTAGAAACACTATTTTTATCAATCGGTTCAGTAGTGCCAGTTGTTACCCATTACATACAAAAAAAAAAAAAACTTTAAATCTTTATATTATTAGTATAGATAAAAGATAACATGATTATGTGTACAGAAAGTCAAAACGGGGTTGGCGTGCGGAGCACACATGGGTTTCCCCTAGTAAATGTTTTGAATATAGATTATTTTCAAAGAATTGATTCTTCATGAATTTAAACAGTGAATTTAGCAGAAATCAATATAACAAACTCTGACATAACTATTGCAAATTTATGTTATTTAATAAACATTTGTATCATAGTTAAATCGTCCAGCGGTAAACATTTCGACCAAGGAACATTATTAAAAAATGTTTACTACTATGAAATATAATTTAAAATTATAAACCTTATAAACGCAATTGAGGTACAGGTTATGTTAGGTGTAAACCCATGTAGTCAGTATTAAGTGAGAGCTAAGCGAACACGACTGAGTTTGGCAGGCAGATTACTTAAAACTTCATGGAAAGTACAGATCGCTTTACGGAAGTTTCGTTTCATTTTACATTCTCTTAACTTAGTATTGTTTTATGTCTAGAGACAAAGGTAGGCAGATATTGATTGGTTTATGAAACGAGATGGAAGTACAGTATGGGGAAAATGGGAGATAGTATATAAATGGGGGAAGATTGTATTAGGTAAGGTTATGGGGAGGTAAGGTCTCCGAGAGTAAGGAGAGAAAGAAGACGAAGTTTTGGAACGACAATAAGATAAGGTAAAAGAAGATAAAGATAAGGATGATACAAGGACTTAGTGTACGCATAGCTTCCAGGATTGTATATTATGAATAATATGAAGTAGGGTATATTACCTTGTATATACTCCGTCAATCAATCCAAATTGGTTTCTAGATGTGTTACCGGTTTCGACGGTTATACCGTCATTTTCAGATCCATATTCAAATAAAGCTGCCGGCCGGCATACTCATTTGACGTCAATATCGGTTCACGTACTTAATTATGTGAAATACGATTCGTGGTATCGTAACATGTTTATGTGTTTGTACGCGATAATGTTGTTTAATCCAATTTATTATATTATTTATCTTTTAAATATTTAACTAAGTTTAATGTGACAACGAAGCCTTAGCATTTTAAGGCTTTATTTGAATACGGATATGATGCATAACCATCGAAATCGGTAATGCATCTAGAAACCAATTTGGATTTATTGACGGAGTGTGTACAAGGTAATTAACCCACTACATATTATTCTGAAACTTAGTGCGAGATAATTGTATTATTAAACAAAATTAACGGACACAAACACAATACAAAGAGTGCAAGACTAAATTGAATTCAAAGGAGATTAGACAGAAATAGAATGGAGACCTGTGGAAATATATAGAGAAAATGAAATAGAGAATTTTAATAATTTGTTTGAAGATTTTAGTTAAAAAATCATTAATAAAGTTTGAGAGGGGAATTGGGATGGTTGAGTTAATTGACCGAGCAAAGCGAGGTCTTCGTTTTAACTCGACCGTTCGGCATTTCGTCTGTGTGTCTGTCTGTCTCACGATTACGGCCAAAAGCCTCGACCGATTTTGATGATTTTTTGCATAAATGTTCCTTAATCCTAGGCCGAGCCATGTATATATACGGTTTTTTCAATTTTTATTTTTAACCCCTAAAATAAAATAAAAATGGCGGCCGCACCGTTTCTCTCAGTGTAAGCTTTTTTCCAAAGCCAGTTTGTGCTTAACCGTAAGTCGAATTGAAAAACTAATGACATTTTGCGAGTAGAAAATTACATTTGCAACAAAATTGTATTCTTGATTGTTTTCCGTATCTCGAACGGTAAGCTCGCAAAATGGCCGTAAACTTCAAACTTGTTAAAAATCGTCCAAATTTTTGTATTTCAATCATGTTTTATACGTTTATTCTAAACCAATTCAAAAGTGTTCCATACCTTTTTTGTAGATAAAGGTTCATAGAATTCATATATGCGAGTAAAAAAAATTATTAAAGTAAAATTAACAAAGTTATTAGCTCAAGAAACAAGCATGTTCAGTAACGAAAGGCAAAGTCTTTGGTTTTCACTTTTCCTCACTTAAAATGTTGATATTTTGAATAAATCTTTGTTTCGTTGGACTAGCCGCCGTTTTACTTTTTTTTCTGAAATTTGGTAATTTTTTGGGACTCATAAAATACTCGACATTTTTGACTTTTGGTTTTGACTTTACTCGCGAAATTTATTCCACATACTGGTTTCATTTTATACAATACTATTCCCTACTGCATAAACTTTATGTTATTCTACTTTTCACAACTTTAATTCAATTTAATTTCATTATAATCATGTGAACTTTGTCACCTTTTTACTTTTATTAATTTTAATTATTTAATTACATTTTATTATAAAACTTTATCTCTTTTATACTTACTATTCATTGAATTTTACTTAAACTCATTTTTACACCTTTTTATTTGCGCGAGAACTTTGTCAATTTAGCTTACTTCTTTATTATTCAAAATTCTTAATTTTCCTTAATAACTCTTATTTTGGTCTACCTTTGTAGATTCCAAACATAACTTTCTTTTTGTCTTTTGAGTAAATTTGAAAATTCCCTTAAACTTTAACTTTAAATTTCATACTCATTTATTACTTTTGTGATTTGGATCTCAGATGGCCATAACCTGCATGTTTAGTACATTTTATTCAACCAAGAAAAATCCAAATTCATAACTTCCCGAATCCCTGTATTCCTACAAAAATCAGTCTCCCAGGTCTAAGTTAACTTTCCTCCAGTTACATGCTCAAGTCCAACAGTCCAACATGCTGTGCTGATAACTTCTGGACTTGCCCACTTCTGCAAACTACAAGAACAGATGCCAATGCGTGGTTTTGTAAAAATCTATCTTTTTACCCCCCTACACGGGCCCTGTACGTTGTAGTTTCTATTATTTGTAATACACCTAGGCAGCCTAACTGGATGGTGTCCATTTTGGAAGTGAGGGACGCGTTACCAACGTCGCGCTTTTAACGTCCCGTATAACTTGGTAATTTAATGCTTGATTTTCAGCGTCATCTACGCGGCACTATCAGCGCTCGTACCTTCAACTCATGAACCAGACCGCCGGGACTCAAACATCACTGGTAGAATATCATGATTGCGTAGGGTAGGAATCATATTTATTTCAAAAAGAACTATTATTTTTTCGTGATCACATCACGAATTGAATCGTTAATGTAATTTTTAATTGAATATCGACCACACATATTCAACGATCGATTAGTTTAAAATAAATTCCACATTACTAAAAAGACCTTCTGGTGGACAGGTCCCGTTCGTCCTCCCCCCCCCCCTCAACGTTTATGCGCCACTGTCTGACAGAGTAGGCGCTACATCATAAGTAACATATTGCACCTGCGCAGTGAGTAACTTAGCAGATGGTTAACCCAACTCTTGAAAGCCTTTAACTGCAAATTGCAAACGTGATCAATTAAAAGGTCCTCCGTCGTGAAACAAGTTAGTGAGTTATATGAGTAATGTAATGTTTTTTAAGTTTAAGCGCCTTTGCCATGCAAGATTGTATACGTTTCCATTACATAATTGTAATATGTCTGACACTTGTAAGATGATTATAAGGTTAAGTTTTAAATTATGGGGGCTTTCACCAGATTCACTTACGAATCAAATTTCGCTTGGCGAGTGGGCCGATTCCAAATGCAACTAGGCCGAAATAACGACAGAGTTTAAGTCAAGGTATTGTTCGCAATGTTACTACTAAAACTTACAAAATATTTTCTACTATAAATAATTCAATGTGATAAAAATAAAAGAATTGAATATTGAAATTTGAGTTGACTTACAGGAAAAACTCACAATATTAATTCCATAATAGCTAGCAGAAAATACACAAACTACAATAAATAATTCGACCACGCAGCTGAACCGCTGATGTGAGTAGAGTAAATTTCCAAAATTAAGTTTATATGCTTATGTTTTAGAGTTTCAACCAACAATTTAGGAAATAGGTCTATTCACGACGGTGCTGAATAGCTGCAAAATGGTTCGCACGCCATTCTGCATATTTGGAATATTTTCAATACACAAAGCATTGAGTGCTTCGCACGCCAACCCCACGGTAAAATCCACCACATATCTTTGAACCGGGGGTACTTTTAAGGTATTTTACATTTTGATCGATTTTGGGGGAACCAAGCGAGCTACAAGGTCGCGTAACAAAACAAAATGTGCAGAATAAAATGCTAAATTTATATTTGTAGAAAAAACTCTAAAAAAAGAAATCATTCTAGTAGGAAAAATCTAAAAAAATAGTTACTTCCGGTAAAAACACGTGCTTCCGGTTGTTGCATTTTTTTGGCTGACGAACTCGTCTGGGGGACGTAGACAACCAACATGTTTACCAAATTTAAACCAAATTGGACTAAAACTGCGGCCGCTAGAGTGCGAACACTTATGTACATTGCAACGGATAAACCTTATGCAATGCGTGAAAAATTGAGTTTTGTTGAAAAACTGCAAAAATCAAGATTTCATAGCAGAAGTTGAGGTGCACCCTATACTTAACTAGATTAGAATACGACAAGTCCCGGCCAACTGTACTAAGTCAACAGAGATGGACTTTTGTCCTGGAACTTGTTTCAAGTTGCTTAAAAGACTTAGAAAAATTAGTTGTGTTTATACAGGAATAAGGTGTTAAATAAAAGTATAAAATTGATGAATTGTATGGGTAAATGTGCAACACGGGAGGTGGAGACATTGTTCATGGAAGTCACAATTTTGTAAATGAAAAAATAGTAAAGTTATAAAGAGTTAAAGTTATAGAAAATTCTCAAATTTCATCAAAATTAAATGAAAAAGATATTTTTGAAAAGAGTAAGAAAAGTTGAATAAAAAATGTTAAATAACAAATTAAGAAATTTTTGGTATTTTAAAAGTTAGAGATAATTGTTAAAGTTTGAAGGTGAAAAAGCACCTGGAAAAATGAAAAAGGGAAAACGAAAAAGTAAAAAAGTTTTATAGGAATACAAGTTTTATAAGATAAAGATTTTGTAAATTGTTAATTAATTAAAATAATAGGTGAAAAGGTTCACACCTATGTTTTGCTAATAATAAAATGAAAAAGGTGGTAAAATTAATAACATAGTGTTAAGAAAGCAATAGGGATAAAAAATTGTAAATCTCAATCTAAAGTATAAATTTTAAAGTAAAAATTCAAATCCAAAAGTAAATGTTAAATTTGGAAATTTTACAAGTCCCAAAAGCAAAAGAAAAATCTTCGGACAGAATTGAAATTTTGGCTAGTGAACTATAAAACGATAACCAACAGAGAAGAAGAAAGAAAAACGATTTTCCTTCAAAACCAGAAAAGTTTTCGCGAGGAAAAACCGCGGAAAACGCGATGCAGCGCCATAAGCGAAACAAACGTCGTAGGACCATCACTCAAGTTTGAGAAGAAAGGAAAATGTACCAGGAATACGATTACGAAAACCGCAATTCCATAAAAGCAGTTCCAGGAAAACTACAAGGAAAATACGTAAGACAATAGGAGAGAATATCTGTGGTGGGGAAGGCTGATAGCTGGTGGCGATGTCTAACGAAGAAGTTAGTGGGGGTAATACCAACCCAAAAACTAAAGAAAGTAATACAAATCGCATGGCGAGATATCGAAAAAGGGATAGAAGAAGCCGGGAGATAGTTGGTACTCGGAAGGCGGCAAAACAGTCGATATAAGCGAAGTACAGCGGGAGACGCTCAGCTATTCATCATTAGATATATTCAAGAGTACCGTTCGTTCATTAGATACAGTATCTATTCATCATTAGTCAACTCTTCATTAAGTTTATTCTTGAAGACGCTGGAAGGACTTGTTACTAGTAAGATATGTGTTAGAAGAAACTGCAAGGTTAAAGTGACGTATTGGTATTTAGAAGCAGTGTTTTATAAAGACAGTCGTAACAAATGTGCAAATCAAACAGTGAACATTTTAATTAATTATAATATTATGCAATATAATATTTCAATGAACAGTTTTCTTAAAAATTTATCAAACGTAAATTCAAATTAAATAAATGAACAAAGACAGTGTAGAATCAGTTATCATTACAGACAGTAAAAAAATAATTGAACAGTTTCAGTGAATTACGCTATAATTAATTATATAGCAGGTGCGTCTAAACAATTATAAATGACGTAGTCTACGATAATCACCGGACTGATGTAATGGCAATAACTGGAACATCACATGGACTTTGAAGTACTACTGGAATAAGAAGCGGAAACCAAATCAGGGAAGGCGCTAGAAGACTTCAGGGAATTTCTAACCAGGCAAAAGCTGAGACCACGGGAGACGTTCAACCGCACCAACGATAACCGGACTTCAGGGAAGCTGTATTACCTTCAACGTTCCTGGGAAAGGTGTTCAGAGTCCAGGGTCGCAGTAATAAAAGTCTGTCAGAAAAGTTACGATATCCCCTATTAAAATATTGCCTGAGTTAAATTTAAATAATTATTGATACTGGGTTGAGATAATAAAGTTAGTTTTTCAAATTATAAACTTATAAGTCTTGTAAATTAAATAGTTAAAATCATTTTCATAATTAAATAATTAAATAATAAATATTAAAAGAAAGAATAATTAAGTATAAATAAATAATAAATGGTTCTACCTAAAAGAGATAAAATTGATGTAAATAGTAAATTTAGTTTAAAAGTTATGTTTTTGCAGTGGAAGGAACCACAGAAAATTTTGAATTTTTTATTGAATAAATTTTCTTTTGATTTCAATTAATATAAATAATTTACCTTGTTCAAGAAATTCCTATTATCTAAGTATCCTGTATGATAAGTTGTTTTCAGGGTATGATCAATATCAAAGGGCTAAATTGCAAAGTTGGCAGTCCCAACGAAATTTCACAAAGCACAAATAATTTAATTATTCTAAGTAAAGTTCCACTGTTCTCACTCCTCAGAGATTGTCAAATAAATATAAAATTAATTACTGAGCTGAGCAGATTTAAATTAAATAGTAACTTGAATAACTGGAAGGAATTTAATAAAATATTTTTATTTAAGGTGACTATAGACATAGTTATCTTAATCAGAGTTATATCACCTAGGCTATTAAAATTAATTTGCCTTAAACTTCCAGTAGGTGATATAATCTCTTTATTCTGTAACAAGGTAGGGAAATCCTACAGACAGACAAAAACGCTAGCACAAGTTTGCCGTTGCAGAGTTAGCGTCAGGGAAGACTTGACGTTGCAGAGTTGGCTCCCGAACGTCGTTAAAAGGTCTGTCGTTGCAGAGTTGGCGTCGCAACGTGGGGCCAAAGGAAAACAAAAGAACGCCCTCAGCGTCGTTACAGCTCTGGCCGTTGCAACATATAATAATATATATGATTTTGAATGACACCCTAAAACGTGTTCTGGGGACCTTGATCGGTGCTCATTTGCTACTACCGACCTTGGGCCTTACCATAAGGGCCACTGCAATAGCTCATTTTTCCTATGGAAATTCGCTAATAACATCACCTTTAATCTTATTTTTAATCTACTGGTCTCCAACAGTGATATCTAAATTAATTAATACTTAAAAACGTTAACACTTTTAGTAATTTCGTTTATTATTAATATTGAAACCTATAAAGCTTATTGCACATTAATTGGATTGTGACGCTTTTATTTATATAGAAATTTAATTACCCGTATAGTTTCTCAGCTAGATTATTTACAGAATCTAACTAATGGGGTCAGAACTGATTCTGATTGTTTTTGAAGTATTTTAATAAAATCCTCTATCAGTAAATTTTTATTGAAAAAGCCCTACACCTAATACTCGTCTATTCGTGTTGGCATATTACTTCATCCACAAAATAACACAATCTTATTATACCAGTTGTCTTAAACGTACCCCCCCCCCCGTTATTTTTTTTATTAACGGAAATAGACAGATTTGCTTTGGGGATTGTTAACACGACCAAAAGTGGAGTTTTTTGGTGTATTGTAAATTTCAACCCCTCCCCCAAAAATGGGGTATTTTGGGGGTAAGTCGAAAATTTTAAATGGGAACCCCTATTGAGTGACACCACATTTTAAAGGCCATGATACAAGAAGAAGTGGCGCAAAGCGCAGGTCTGTATGTTGACTCTATCCAACACAATGGCCAATCAGAGTTACAATTTTCCCCCATTTAAATAACATTGAAATGTTAAAGGTGATACATCTGTTATTTTTTACAAGGGTTTAATCCAGTAGATCACTCAATCTAAGTTATAAAACATAGTAATTAGTATGCAAACACTAAAGCTAAGCCCTATGGAATTCCCAGGTACTGGACTTTTAACTATTAGGAGTCGACAAACATGCACAGTTATGAATAACAAATCAAGGATGTATCAACCCAAAGTCTAGTCTTAATGGAAGTATAATAATAAATATGTACTGTTTTAGGGGTTGTTTCAACCCTTAAATCAAAATTTATAGCCTATGTCTCATTCCAGGTTATGATCTATATGTGTGGCAAATTTCATTCAAGCCCATCGAGTAGTTTTTACGTGATTGAGTAACACAAACAAACAGACAGAAACCATTAGACTTTATGTAATAGTATACATATATTTTGTTTATATAAATTTAAAGAAGAGATATCTAATCGTTTAACATCGGAAACATTCATACATCTTGGTATAACATATAAACATATTCGATTATCAATTCCTTCTCTATAATATTAATAACTTCTAAATCATTTGATCTATCAATATGAAATGAAAAATAATTAAAAGTTAGTATTTTTATTTGTATTTAAATATATAATAACGTAGACTATGTAAATAAAAATGTTCAACAACTAGGCATACTGTTTTATAATCCTTATTATTGTACACATTTACCGAGTTAAAAATTCCCGTCAGCATAGTTAGGTAGGCCTAGATAAGCATTAAATAATGTTTGTTTTTTTAAATGATGTATTTCTTATGTGTATCTAATTAATCAGCCTGTGATTTTTCACAGGAGCTTACTAGTTTTGCTATATCAACCAATTGTGCATAAAATAACAGGTACAACAGCTTGTTCGGATAAACAGCTAAGCAACATAATTTTAGGTTAGGACTAGTTTATTTTATTTGAATTCTATTAACGGTAATGCAAACACATTATTTTGGGTTCTTCACATCTGTGGCACAATACTTTTCGAACGATATTTGCTTCATTCATCTTCTTTTATAATAAATACTTAAAAAAAGATACTGCACATTTCGATGTTCTCGTATAACTAATGATTACATTCTAAACTTTAACTTTCGAATAAACTATTGAAACGAGCTATTAAAAGAACTTTTAGTTAAAGCTTGAATTGGTTAATTTAATCGCGAAACTATCAAGATAGCACTCGGACGATAATATGTTTACAACAAAGTGTAGTCACTATAATGTATATTTTCCAAACACGTCTACGTTGACATTGGATCCTGATCCGTTTTGAAATACGTTCTCGGAATCCAACTCCGTATTTATCTGACAAAAGGTTGAAGTTCCACGAAAATAGGAAACCGAATTAATTGGCTTTCATTGCGACAAACCCGTTTTTGCGACACGCTTTGATAATTCACGTTGAGTAGGAAATTAATGTGAGATTAGTTTTACTTTTAATAAATTACTTGACAAACGTTATCGAACAGCTGTTCTGTACAGGAAACAACAGTATTATGTCTTCTGAGTAATTACCAAAGAATTGCTCTAGTATATTAATTATTATTATTTCCTAAATTTAAATTGGTAAATGCTTTTAAAAATAAAATATTCTAAATTTCAAGTCAAATTTACATGGTTGTCAATTTTTTTTTTAATTGCGAAGAATAAAACAGTTTTAAAATTACGATTAAAATCATAAAACGTAAAACAAAATGGTGGATTCCGTTAAAACATTTAAAGTCGGCCCCTGTGTAGGAAAATTTTACTGATGGTACTATCATAATTTGTTCACCACCAAGTTATTTAAAATTCTTTATGTGACGTTAAACACGTTTCTACCTTCCTTAGAAGCCGTTTTGACACTCTGTGAAGATGCAGTACGTACTAGTAGAGCCACTAGTAGAGAGTAAAGTGAAATTTCGGTACAAAGTAGGTTTGTTTTACAAAGAAACATGGCATAGAGATAAAGGACGAATGAACGGAGAAAAGGTAGGAAAGATAGAGAGAGATAGTTTAGATTCCTGTTGCAGGCACTTAACGACGTAATTGCATTTTCCCCAACAACTCTTAGCAATCTCCCAGCCGATGAAACATAAGCAGCAAACGTTTCATTTAGTTTTAACAGCGGAGAATTTAGTTATTCATATCCAGATACACAACTCTGCTAAGAACTGAGCATGTCAGCTCATACAGGAATTTGTGTTTTAGAAAAATTGTATTAATTATTCGTACAACCATACAACTGGCAATGAAAGATTCCCAGGTGTGTTTTACTTGCATCTTTTTTTTTTAATTCGTTAAATATAGTAATTATATCCCAATAAAAAAGAGTTAAATATTTTTTTTTAAACATGTCCAAAAAATTAATATATGCAACCAACAAAATTGTTCATGTAAAATTTTCAAAGTTATCAGCTCAGAAAACACAAAACGTTCAGTAAATTTTCAAAATAAAAAGTTTAGCAATATAGTTTTTAATAAAAGTGTATGAAAATGTAATAAATTATATCAATTAATTTAAAAACAATAAAAAAAAACAGTTTCTAAGTGCCTACTACAAGTTTGCTATTTAAACAATGGCGTACCGGAATCTCAGAAAATATTAACATATGAAATCTAAATCAATTTAAAGAAACGTCAGAGTTATATAAATATCATTACATAGACACTTTATAATTGTGTGGTGGGGAGTAGTGAAACTGCCCCGACATTTTGGGTACTTTTGAAACAAGACTAGAAATGCTGAAATTGCAACGAACGCCTGGCCAGGTAGTCGCTCCGGGAAAGAGAATTATTTTTGTCCCTGCGTCCCGTCAGTGACTGCAGTCTTCTAAAACTGCCGTCAACAACCTAACCTAACCTAACCAAACCTAACCTAACCCCTAATAACACAACCGATTGTATTACACTAATGTTTATCAGCTAGTAATTCCTGATATTGGTGGCAGTTATTAGAAGGCTGCAGTCACTGACAGGATGCAGGGACAAAAATAATAACGCAGGGACAGGCGCTTGGAAAAATTTCAGAATTTCTGGTCTGGCGAGGTGACCCTTCTTGGAATGAGCGGGGCAGTTTCATCGTCCCCGTGTGGTGCAGCCTCCGTTTAGTTCACCCCTACGGTGTCCTGGCGATGGTGCGTCTCCCTTTCTTGCCGACGTACAGGCGTTGTCAGGATAGTTCTGGCGTGGGAAGGTACTTCAGTTAAGGCGACGAAACGATTGTTTCACTTCAAAACGTTTATTTAAAGCTAAACTTTAATCTGCTGGACCGTAATAGTAGCTTTCTGGACATAGCTGAGTTAAAGATAATGACAGCAAATGTACATACAATATTGCCGTGTTTACTGTGTTGGTATAGGATGCCGGGTTGAACAAACCGATGATTACACATAACTTAACTATTATCATTTATCCGATTGAATTGACAGCTAAACCATCCGATATTGAATCAAAAGAGCTACAAATAGGTGTCTTGACATTTTTTTTAAATTAACAGTTTTTGAGTAATTAAGGTTTCAAATTTTCAAACAACAGCCATTTTGAAACGCGCTATTGGATATGATCGATTATTTTTCTTGAGATAGTAAATTGTTAGGTTAAACGTCATGCGAAGTTTCAAATCAATCAGTCACACAGTTCTCTAGATATGAATTTTTTTTTTAAATAGTGGATATCTGGAAAACGAAGCGTTTTCGGGCCTATGTTTATAGGAACTTTTTTTCTTATTTTGACCCATAGAACCATGTCCCGGAGTTTGATCCCGTAATTACTCGACACCCAGTATAATATGTGTTCGCACTTAAGCGGCCGCATTTTAAGTCAGATTTGGTTCAAATTTGGTACAAATGTTGGTTGGCTATGTCGCTCAGACGAATCCATTAGCCAAAAAAATCCAACAATCGGAAGCACGTTTTATGACCGGAAGTAACTATTTTTTTAGATTTGTCCTACGAGAATTAATCTGTTTTTGAGATTTTTCTGCAAATTTAAATGTAGGATGTTATTCTGCACATTTTGTTTTTTTACACGACCTTATAGCTCGCTTGGTTCCCCCAAAATCGATCAAAACGTAAAATACCATAGAAGTACCAGGTTCTAAGCCATGTGGCGGATTCCACCGTGGGGTTGGCGTGCGAAGCACGCAATGCAATTCATTGTGTATTGATGACGATACCCCCAATACGGAGGTTGGCGTGCGAAGCACGCAATGCTTTATGTGTTGAAGATACGCCTAATACGGGGGTTGGCGTGCGAAGCACTCAATGCATTGTGTATGGCAGATAATCCCAATATGCGGAGTGGCGTGCGGAGCACCCAATGCTTTGTGTATTGAAGATACTCCCAATATACGGAATGGCGTGCAAACCATTTTACAGCTATTCAGCATCGTCGTGAATAGACCTATTTCCCAAATTGTTGGTTGAAACCCTAAAACATAGGCCTATAAACTTAACTTTGAAAATTTGCTCAACTCACGTCAGTGGTTCAGCTGCGTGGTCGAATTATTGTTGTTTAAAAGCAAAAATATAAAGGAGTTCACGGTTTTGAAAGTAAGAGTTTTCAGACAAATCATCTCACTATTTATACTAAGTAACAAAATTATCGTTTTGTGTTTGAGTTAAAAACTAAGAATAAATGTTCCCCCGTCTAGCTTTCTCAGCACTGCTTCGCTCGTAAATGGAAGCCCGTTTGTAATTTCAAGACGTAAAACACGACTCCCCTCCTACCATTGGTGATTTAGAGGCACTGAAATTACACTTCAAACAGACGGTACAGAGATTGTAAAGTCGTAAAGGTAAATGTATATTTTCAAGATAATGAATTGCTTTTGCATTGATGGCAGAGTGTTCTTTCACTTTCTTTGATACTTATAAATAGCCCTCTTTCTGTCGGTGGGAGGGAAGTAGTTTTGTGGAGGTCTACATACATGTTTGTATTAGAACACGAGTCATGTTTTAAAACCTGGGAAGGGGTCACTCAGTAACAAGAACGGCTTTGTACATCCATTTCGGATGATACCTGTATATTTAGTACAATTTCGCAGAATTGACAAACACTCACAAACTTCAGTTTAAATTCTTCATTCCAATGAAACCCTGGATCATAAATAGCTGATTATTATGTTAATAACTTATTGGATTTAATATGGAATTTGTATTATTTATTTATTTTTCTGAAAGTGTTTGCCAATTACGCTGTTTTATCAATCATGTTAACTTAGATTAAAGTTCAACTATTTTAAACTCTAGTTACGATTTTTTTTTTTTAAATCTAACATGGTATTAACTTTGATTAAAGTTCATCTTATTTTGAACTCCAGTAATGCTTTGTTTTTTATCTAACATGGTTTTAACTTAGATTAAAGTTCATCTCATTTTGAACTCCAGTTATGATTTGTTTTTTATCTAACATGGTTTTAATTTAGATTAAAGTTCATCTCATTTTAAACTCCAGTTATGATTTGTTTTTATCTAAAATGGTTTTAACTTAGATTAACGTTCATCTCATTTTGAACTCTAGTTATGATTTGTTTTTTATCTAACATTTTTTTAATTTAGATTAAAGTTTATCTCATTTTAAACTCTAGTTATGATTTGTTTTTCATCTCATGGGTTATCATGGTTATCTAACATGGTTTTAATTTAGATTAAATTTCATCTCATTTGAAACTAAAGTTACGAAATGTTTTTCATCTATCATAGTTTTGACTTCGATTAAAGTTTAACTCATTTTAGTTATGACTTGTTTTTCATCTTACATGGTTTTAACTTAGATTAAATGTCATCTTATTTAAAACTAAAGTTACGAAAGTTTTTCATCTATCATGGTCTTAAATTAGATTAAAGTTCAACTCATTTTAGTTATTATTTCTTTTTCATATAAAATGGTTTTAACTTAGATTAAATGTCATCTTATTTAAAACTTAAGTTACGAAAAGTTTTTCATCTATCATGCTCTTAAATTATATTAAAGTTCAACTCATTTTAGTTATGATTTCTTTTTCATCTTACATCGTTTTAACTTAGATTAAAGTTAATCTTATTTTAAACTCTAGCTACGAATTTTTTACTCGAATTTTTATTTTATCTATTGTATTTTAAACTAAGATTGAAATTCAACTCTTTTTAATCTATAGTTAGGAAATGTTTTTCATCTAACATGGTTTTAACTTAGATTAAAGTTCAACTCATTTTAAACTCTAGCTATGATTTGTTTTTCATCTAACATGGTTTTAACTCACATTAAAATTCATCTCATTTTTAACTCTAGCTACGAATTTTATTTTCTCAAATTTTTATTTTAGTTATTATACTTTAATCTTAGATTAAAATTCAACTCATTTTAAACTCTGGTCAGCAACATTTTAGTTTTATCTGTCACGCTTTAAACTTAGATTAGAAATGGAGACATTCAAAGAAAACGTTTGAAATTTAATTCCGCGGAATACAACTCACAAAAACTTAAAGAAACTATTGCAAATAAAATCTATAAAAAGTATTGAAAATTGCACTGGTGTTTATAAGCTAAAGTGCAGCGATTAAGTTAAGTTTTATATTGATCAAACCGACAGAAAATTCAAGCACTGATTTAAAGCACACCTACCCAAAAAAGCTACTACACAGAACAGATAAAAATATGCCATGCATGTAATTGACAAACCATAGTTACGTCAATAATTTATGTCTGAATTTAACCCCTCTGCATTTGTGTAACTAATGAACACATTCGGAAAATACGAAATTTAGCAAGCTAATAAAGTTGTGCAATTTTTAATGCACAATAGTATTTCAAATCAAATCGTTTGTATACCACCGCAATCTCCACCCATAGACCTAGAAATATTATTTATGAATGAGATAACGGATGCACTCTTTAACTTTATGAATAACCGCCGCACAATGAACAAACTACTTATACAAATTTGTTCACGTGTTCAAGTGAACTTTTGTAAATTTTATTTTGACTGTGCAGTGCAATGTCTTGTGTCGTAAACTGTTTTGAAGTATATGTATTTCTACATTATATCTGACGTGCTCATATTTGAGTAAAGTTTATTTACAAACCCTGAAGATGGGAACCTGCTTCCGAAACGCGTAGTTATAAAGGGCCAAAAACGATTGCATGACGGATAACCGAGTCCGGTTCATATATACTAGTGGACCTGGCAAAATATGAGCAAACTGTCATCATAATGAGATAGAAAGGCGAGCACTTCTTGTGGATTGTTTGAATTGATGGCTTTATGCCTCAACCCCGCCCAATAAGGCATTTTATTGTGTTACACCGCCAAGGATAATTACCCATGCAGACAACCCTTAAGGGCCCTTTAAACAGTCAATTGTCAAACTTGGGGCTGTCAATTTATCAATACTTTATTGGCAACTCCTATTTCTCAGCTTACAACGTAACTTGGCTTTTTTTTATATATTCCTTTGTACGAATCTTTCAAATATAACTGTATTTTAAGACTTTAGCTTGGCATTTACAGAGTAATGATTCCAGAGTTGTTTGATTCTATAATGGTAAATATTACAAAACATCTTTAAATATTAAAATCCTCATTATTAACGAATTTCCTCAAGAAATATGAGATATTGATATGATATCGTCATTGGTCAAAAAGCACCGTTGATGGGCACCGTTTTCGGGGTGTCATTAAAATGTATATATATATATATTTTTGGTTTTCTGAGTCGCTTGAACTGGTAAGTCAGCCAACAAAATTGACCGGAAGTAGACCAAACTTTTGACCGGAAGTAACATGTATGTAGTGTCCGCACTCTAACGGACGCATTTTACGTCCGATTTGGTCCAAATTTGGT
>JAGFPH010008634.1:0-15504 GCA_018207615.1 Philaenus spumarius
AATATTGATAAAGTCTCTCCTTACACTCGGCGGAAATTGAGACGCTGGGGCAGATCTACACGCTGGCGCTGGCAGACATAATGTTTGCATTATTAAAAATCCAATCTCCGTTCTGTGTTTTATTTATGGGGGAAATCCAATTACGGTTGCTCGGGTTTTGCAAGGTGGATGCAATATTTCTAATTAAGTAGGTACATGCTTCCTCCTGCTGCATACCTTAACTTCGATGATGTGGGTGGTGTGGCATTGTTATGTTGGATTATACTGTACTAACTCCACCCCTGCCAACCATTGTAGTGAAGCAAAAACCTACAGGTTATTGTATATTTTTATATATTCACGGAAATAATGTTTTATCAGGACAGAGGCACTTGGATCGGGCTAGCAGTGACCTATACATAATGTAAGACAGATATAGATAGACACGCACCATCCCCAATAATTGGAATTACGTAGTACGTTGTAGTTTCACCATTAATATTTCAATAATCAACATTTTAAACAAATGTTGATAGTTCCAAATAAAGGATACTACAGTCTACAGAGTGATGGAATCGTTCCCCAACCCCTTCGTAATTTTAAACCTGTTACACGTATTAACTCCAAATTTTCAGGAAATCATATTGGACAACTTCTGAACCTTTCCCCTAAAATTCCCCTGTATGAATGAATTTTACCCATATTCGGTTAAGAGGGGGGATTGAAAGTCATAAATTTTAAATAGTAACCCTTAATGCGTGGTACTTAATTTTAAAGTCCTCGTTGACAATTGGTGTAAAGTAAACCCCTCTCCGATACCCCAATACAAAATGGCGGAGCCAAGAAGTTAAGATTTTTAATTTCTATAAGTATTGTATTCTACATACAATTAGATTTTGTATATTAATTTTAAGATCACATTTTTACTTTCTCCACCCTATACGTAGTATATGGAGAAAGTATTGTTTTCGTTCAAATTTTCGAATTTGAATTTTTATTGGAATTATCTGTTTTGGTGCTCCCTGAACCCCCCAAAAATTTTTAGTGGAAATATCTGTGTTGGTGCTCCCTGAAACCAAAAATATTGTACAGAGCTGGAGACCATACCGACGGTCTGATTTTGATGAAATTTGGTATGTAGGTGTAGTTCTATAATATCTCCAGGTGTTTTTTTTTCTTTTTCATTTTTTCAAATTTTTAATTTTTAAGGGGTTTTACCCCTCAAAATGGCAAAAAAACGAGAAAATATAAATTTCTCAAAAACGGCTATAACGATTTTGTTAAAATTTTGCTTATTTGTATCCCTTAATGTACCCTACCATATGAAAAAAGCCGCATCTTTCTAAAAATTCTCGTTTATGTAATAATAATAATAACTGATTTTTTGGGGTTTTTAGCCAAAAAGAGGGTTGTTTTTCAAAATTGTTCAAAACCTTTTTTCGTGCATCTACACAAGCCTAATTGACATGTTTGGTGTAAATTTGTTTGAAATCGATCGAATATTTTAAATAATACTATAATACAATAATATTATATTATATTAGTATTATTATTATTATTATTACTGCACATTAATGAGTAGTTTTGGCCTGGAATCGTTGATAAATCAGCCTACCTGAGTTACAGAGGATTCAGAAACGTGTATTGACCATGTTTATGTTAGAGTATTAAATAAGATTAGAATAAATCAAAAGGCACGGGTAGTTGAATCGCATGTTTCTGATCATTTCATGACATTGTTGACTTTGAGGGGAGGGGAGTTGACTTCGACCGGTAAGCAAGTCGTATCTTATCGCATCAATTATGAGTGTTTAAATAGTGCGCTTGATAGCGTGGATTGGACCGATGTTTATCGACAACTTAATGCATCCCTTGCCTATTCTAAATTTATTGGAATATTATTAGACTTAGTTAATAAAGCGACATATGTAAGTTATAATACTAAGGTATTCACAAAATTGAAACCGTGGATAACTGATGACATTTGTAAGCGCATTAAAAAAAGAGATTTAATGTATAAGAAACTTAAAAAGCGTCCTACTGATGATAGATTAAGGGAAACTTTTAAAAGTTTTCGTAATAACTTACACAATGATATACGTAAAATAAAAAGTAATTATTATCTTGGTCTTCTAAAAGACTGCAAGAGGGACTCTAAAATGACATGGAGTATTCTAAAACGGATAACTGGTCAAAAAGAGTCAATGAATAATAAAATAAGTTTATTGGTGGATGGTAAATTACAGGATGACGCTGGGATAGTGGCTGAGAGGTTCAACACATACTTTTTGTCTGTTGTAGATGATATATCTTGTGAACTAGACCATAAAAATGATTCATATTGTGTTTCATCCGATCTAGAAGCTTGTTTTCGTGGCAGGTGTGAAGCTTCTTCCATGTTTTTAGATTCAATTTCAGAAAGAGATATTGTTTGCGCGATTAACTGTTTAAAAAGTAGGAAATCTCCAGGCATTGATGGAATTAGCTCTACTATGGTAAAACTTACTTATCATAAATTTATCGATATCTTGCTATATGTTTTTAATTTTAGTTTTGGTTCTGGCGTTTTCCCTGACCAACTCAAGGAAGCCGTAGTGATTCCTATTCATAAAAAAGGGTCTACTAACGTATGTAATAATTATAGACCAATATCCCTTGTTTCAACCTTTTCAAAGATACTCGAAAAAATTATGAAACGAAAATTGATGGGTTATTTAAACAAAATTAACTTTTTTAGTAGTAACCAGTATGGATTCAGAGAAGGTATGACTACAGAAGAAGCTCTTTCAAATTTAATGAGGTGTGTAAATGAAGGCATAAATCGTGGTAAATGTGTGAGTGGTATTTTCTTAGACATTAAAAAAGCTTTTGATACTGTTGATCATTCAATATTGATCCATAAACTTTCAAATTGTGGTATCAGAGGAGTTGTATTGAGTTGGTTTCAAAGCTATCTTGCTGGAAGAAAACAATGTGTGAGGGTAAATGGTGTTATTAGTAAAATGGGGTACATCAAGTATGGCGTACCTCAAGGGTCTGTTTTGGGTCCTATATTGTTTCTTATATATATTAATGACCTTTGTAATGCGCGACTAAATGGCAGCTTGACATCATTTGCGGATGATACTGCACTATGTTATGTTGAAGGTACATGGAGTGATGTGAAAAAGGCCATGAGTGATGACCTAAGAGCCATTAGATGGTGGTTTTTAAAAAATCGTATGGTCCTGAGTGTGGAAAAAACTAACTACATAAATTTCATGTTAAAGGGAAGTTATGACTTCACGGAGGATTTAATATATCCTTGATCAAATTGTACGCGTGAAGGAAGTTTTTGCAAAAATGCATGTTCAGTTGTTAAAGCAAGAAGCTGCATAAAATATTTGGGTGTATTCCTCGACAGTGAATTAAATTGGAAAGTTCATTTGTCTAAGTTAAAATCTAAATTGGGTAGTATTTTAAGAGTGTTTTATTTTCTTAGAAATGTGTGTCCTCCGGATGTTAAGCGCATGATTTATTTTTCACTGGCTCAAAGTAGGATAGAGTATGGTTTGTATAGCTGGGGAGGGACTTACATTAGTAATCTGATTTCTGTAATTAATATTCAGAAACAGTTTGTCCGGATGATCCTAAACAAGAGTAGGTTGGAACATTCAAAACCATTATTCATTTCTTTAAGGATATTACCTTTAAGATACTTGTATATTTACAAAGTACTGAAGTTATTTTTTATTAAAAGTGGAAACAGGCAGCTTTCTGATCGGTGTGATGTTAGGAGGGAACGGTTAAGAAGTGCAGGAAATTTTGTAGTGCCAAAGCCTCTTAAGACTTATTTTACGAAAACGTTTTGTTTCCTCGGGCCAAAAATTGTTTAATGTACTGCCTGGCCACATCAAATGTGGAAATCCACTTTCATGTTTTTTGCGAAAATTAAGAAATTGGTTCTTTGAACGGGAAGACGTTGAACACTTGTTAAATGTACATAGTTAATAGTTATTATATAGTTAGTTATTATATAGTATAGTGATCTTTAGGTATTATTATTCCTCTTACAATGATCTTACATATGTGTAAATTTGTGTTATTTTGTATTTTTACGTTGTTTTTCTCCCTTGTTTAGCAAGAACATATAATGTATATTGTTAATATTTGGGTAAAATGTTCGCCGATATTTTTTTAATTAATTTCTGGAAAAAAAACTCTTTTTAAATTATAATTTTGACTTAGGAGCTGTATATATTTGGTTAATTTTTGTCTTACTGCTGTTATATTTATGTTTAGGAAAATGTACGAGTGGCTATCCCCAAAGGGGGCTATGCCTTTAGGGGAGCCGGGTGTTTCTTCTTTGTTTTTGTTATTTCTCTTCCAGAGTAATGTGGGTTTTGTATCTTTGAAGTGTATTATATATACATTTTTTAAATTCTGTTTTATTTAAGTAAATGTGTTTTTACTTTGAGTTAAAATAATACAATGTTATTGTAATAAGCTATGTATATTAGTGGTATGTATAGGTGTGTAAGTGCAATTGGGAGAAAGTGTTTATTTTTTAGAATATGATACAAGTCAAGGTTCACTTTATGTCTGTTGTTAAATTTATTTTTTGTTTTCTTTCACTGTTTCGTAATGTATAAAATAGCTTTAATAGATGTGTTCATATTTTGTATTATGTATTGCTTCTGGAGGGAGTTAATAAATAATAAATAAAAAAAAATATGTATAATATGGAAGTGTGTTACATGCATCTAATATTTTCCATGGTAACATTTTCCTACTTTTGCAATTCTAAATAACCACCTCCTATGCTACTCTTGGGAAGGTATAAAGTTTCAACTGGGAGAAAGTGTGTGGCAGTTATCTGGTACCGTTTATTTTAATCTACATTAATTAATTATGATTTAGAAAATTTTACTCACAAGAATGTTTGTCATATGTATGAAAGTAGGGCCTACTCTTTACCTAAATCCTAATTAAACCCGTCCAGATTGGTGAAGATCCTTTCTGTTTAATGGACTTGGAGTTAATAAATAAAAATAGACTAATAACTGTCTAAATGGAAACTGTTTGAAATCATTTTTTATCATTTAAAATAAATGTTGTAAATAATAATTACCATTCCTTCAAATCAAGAGTCATTTGGCCGAATAAAGGTAAAATGCATTCAAACTCCTAGAAGGTGGAGAATAACCCGAAAGTTTGGAGTTAATACGTGTAACAGGTTTATAATTACGAAGGGGTTGCCGAACTTTTTAATCACCCTGTATAAATGTAACTAAAGATGTTTAAATTATAATACAGTAATAAGCGTTTTTCTTTGATTTTAATTTTGACTTAGCTTTTACCTACCCTAAAAAATAAAAACTGTGAAGAATAATTATTACATGATTCTAAATTTGCCAAGTTGGTTACTACTGGAATAAATGTGATTGTTTTCAGAAACATGTTTAGGTTCAATATAAGTCTACCGTAAAATGTTAAGTTTTTCACCCAAATTTGCGTATGTTTGATTATAATTCAGTAAGTTTGTGTTTGCTTTTGTTTTGTTAACATAAATGTAAAAAGCAGTTGTTTGTTAAGAATAGTGCTTAAGTTGGTTGCTATGGTAATTAATGTAAATGCATTCAACAAAAGTTTGTTGCTAAGCTTTTGATCCGAATAAACTGTTTTATCTGTTTCGGCTGGGGAGTGAAGCCCGGAATTTTCCCTATTTTAATGCTTTAAAATCAACATTTTGAAAAATCATTGTTTAGTGTGCGTCTGTGATCCCATAAGAATACGCCTTTAAATTTGTGTATTTGTATCTTAAGTAGTGTTTGCTCTACGTTGCTTCTATGCCAGTCAGTCAATCAGGACAAAGCACTTATATATCTATATATATATATATATATATAATAGGGGCTCCGCCCCTGATCGCTTCAATCGCCAACTCCGGCGGCGAAGACAAAGCAAACAGATTATTGTATACTCTGAAATTTTCACGGAAAAGGCGATTGAATGGTGACCTATTCAGTATTCTGTATTCATTGCCTATACATAGCTGACAGAATGTAAGAACATAAGATAGAGATCGAAATAGACACGACTATCCCCAATAATTCGAATTGCGTCGTGCGTTGTATATACACCATTAATATTATAATTATCAATAAACAAAATTTCAAACTTTTATATTACCAACTAAATAAAACAATATAACATGTAACATCAGATATTTGACTTATAATACGGTAGCCTTAGGTTTTATTTAACCTAATCTAAAAAAAATGTTAGTTGTGAAGAACAATTACCTGATTATAAATTTGCCAAATTGGCTGCAAATAATCGTGTTTTGTTACATTGTAGGCCTAACCTAAAATTATGTTAAATTTTTGTATCAAATCAGCTGTTTTATTTACAACTATGGGAAACCCCTGCGTGTTTCGCACGCCAACCCCGATGGAACCTTCTATACACATAATCATGTTATGATTTCTTTATAATAAAGCAGTATGATTAATAATAATCCCAAAGCTAAGACGGTAAATAATGTTAAATGTTCAAATCAAATTATTTCATATATTTTATAACAGCAGTTATAATAAAGGTTAAAACAACCAGCAAAGCTCAGGTCTACACTTTATAACGTAACCTAAAAGTTAGAAATACAGTACAAAGTTTGAAATTAACTGTTAATGGAAATATTACAGCAAACAGCTGTTATCTGTTATTTTATTCAATTGGTTGCTATGGTAATAAATGTAAATACATATGTTGATTTATCAGTATAGGTCTAACCTAAGAATTTTTCCGACTAAATTTACAAATATTT
The DNA here is from genome assembly GCA_018207615.1 of Philaenus spumarius. NCBI lineage: Eukaryota > Metazoa > Arthropoda > Insecta > Hemiptera > Aphrophoridae > Philaenus > Philaenus spumarius. Next base: position 6,785 of record JAGFPH010008634.1, read on the forward strand.
AAATAAATAAAATGTTTTTATCGAAATGAATTACATAGCCTATGTTACTCAGGGCTAGTGTAGCTTTTTATTAGTAAAACATTTTTTTCAATCGGTTCAGTAGTTCGAGAGATTACGGTACCTTCTACATACAAACAAACAAACAAAAAAACAAACTTTACCTCTTTATAATAAAATTAGTATAGATATGTTTACTGCATTGTTCGATGATTTTTGATTGCGTTTTCTTTAAGTTTGTTAATATAACCTAAAAAGGCTTTTAGTTGTGAATAATATTATACTAATTCTAAATTTCTTAAGTTGGTTGCTATGGTAATGAATTTAAACGAACGTGTGTTTCCAAGCTTTTGATCCGAACAGCTGTTTTATAAGAACTTTAATTATTTTTACTCTTTAAAATAATGTTTTTTCCTTTCTTAATGTTCATATATGTACATGTGACGCAGTAAGAATATACCTTTAAATTTTCGTATTTGTATGTCTATGTCACTCAGTCAGTCAGTCTCATGACAAAACTATGATTGATTGTATTGTATTTTGGTACTGAGAATTTTATATAAATCAATGTAATCATACAAACTCTGCACGATAAAAGATGCATTAGTTTGTTTTACAACTTAACCAAACAACGTCTCATCAGTTTAGGGTGAAATTTGTTCTGATTCAAAGTTAGACTTACTCTGGGGGTTAAACCGTTGAAGATAAACATAAACACTAAATGAAAGAAACTGTTGTCAAGGAAAATAGAAGGTACTGTGTAACTGTCTGTTCCCAATAATATGTAAAATATGATATATATTTTACGTCAGGCAGCCTACATCATAAAACTGCATGAAATTACTTATTTTAATAAATTCCAGTCAACGTGCTCATGAGATTTAATAAAGTACTATATTTAGCGTCTTTCACTTAAGTTAATTCAAACTTCGTTCTGAAATTACCAACCGCGACTGCAAAAGTTCACGCATTGTGACACAAATATCTTGTTATTTATTGTAATAAAATTCTATCCAGGTGGCGGATGTAATCCTATCGGCACGCGGCATTAATAATGTACCACATACGCATCCCTGTTGGGGATATATCAACGCTGGAATTTATAGTTGTGCAAAGTTCCGCCGGGAGCAGCACGTACTGATTTAATAAATAACTTATCCTTTGTGCATAGTGATTCATAAAGTCAAAACGGGTCAACATAACGAAACAATATTCTATTAATGTATACAGATAGGCCGAAATATCTTTATACTTCTTGTAGCGTCGTTACTGGATGAGTAACTTGGATGCCTAGTGGGAGAAATTGATGCCACTTTGATATATATAACCGGTTCCTTGTAATAATAGATAAACAGCTGTTTACGTCAACTAACTTTAATAATCAAAACAGTCGTTGCACTGAAACCAATGTGAATTCTATTGAACATCGGAATACCAAACTACAGAAATATGATTTATAATTATTCACACCATAATTCAATATTAAATTGGAAAATTACATTCAAGCATACCGACTACAAGTAAAAATGTTCATGTATTTTAGTAAGGAATTCAGGCGAAAGTTTACATTACGACCCTACTCTATATTACGGCAGAGGTGCCAACGTATAAGCAAAAAACGCTCTAATACGTCAAACTAAGTTGTAGTATAAATATTTACATATTTACTTGGTTATCCGTCTTGCAACTTGTTTTTGTAGTTTGACAATATGCGTATCGGGAACAAGTTCCCATCCTCAGGTTAATAAATATGTTTTACGTACATGTGAGCACGTCAAATATAAAGTAAAAAAAAACACACACATATATAAACACACGGCTTACGACACAAAACATTTCACTGCACAGGCAAGATAAAGCTTTTGTTTTATACAAAAGTTCACATGAACACGGAACACGAAACAAAAATCCTTCTGCATTAGCCCATGTTGTCACTTATTAACTGAAAGAGTGCATCCGTTATCTCCTTCATCAATAATATTTCTTTATGTATATTTATATAGATATACTACAACTTAGTTTTATACTATTAGCAACTGGAGGCATATACAATTAATCTAATACGTAATTGTAATGTTCAATTCTATATCTCAACGTCTTAAATAAATGAAAACAGACATTACGAATAACAAAATTTAAAGTAATTAATTATGAACAGAAAATAAAACACTTTAAACTTAAACTCTATTCAGAACTTATTTAACTCTGGAAATATTAGACGTATCTTTCCAAAGACATTGTACTGCGTTTGAGAACGTAAATAAACACGATTGTCGCTCTCCGCTATTTCTACAACTTAAAATCACTTAATAAAATGCATATATAACAAAACAAGAACACGTAATTTAATACACAATTCTTTAATACATAAATATTCATGTTTACCGTACTTTGCATCGACCTACAAACTAAGGAAATTCTATATACATCGATGCTCACGGTTCGATACATTGAATCAATCCTATGTGTATAAGAACCCAATGTTTCGTTACATCGATGTATTTTGAATCAATGAAAATAAAAAAGCCTGAAGTTCTAACATGCAGTCTCTTGTCACAGTGTTTCCACTTTGTAAAAATATATAAGTTGGTAACAGCAATTAAGTTGTTTTGTATAACAGAAATGCAAACATTAAAAAAATTGCCTAAACTGTAAACTACAGTCTGTATTCACAGTATGTTTACCTGCATTCAGCATTTAATAATAGAATGTGCTTAGGTTGGTACATTCCAAAAAAAGGTCACCGTCTGCAAACTTATCAGCTGATGGTCGTTAAGTTCCATGGTCCACATCTTTTCGGGTTAGGAATACCAGATAACCATAATTTTCTGGTGAGAAGAAATTCCATAACACATTCCAAAATCCTTATTCCTGAAATGATTAATCCATAAATATCCTACTTTTTGTAAATAACAAAAATTAAAAAAACAAAACATGCATTTTATGAACAATCAGGGATGAAAATAAACAGTAGAAATAACTTACTCCTACTAACATTGACTTTAGTTTTTTAATTTTGTATTAAACAGTGATAAGTGAAAAGCGCAGGAAATAAAATAAAACGACAGTGAGTTTTTGTAAGGGCTACATGTATATACAAGCCCGCCTATAATATATGGCCAAGAACCATAGGCATAACCAGGGGGGAGGTTTGGGGGTTATAACCCCCCCCCCCCCATTGTAAAAAAAATTCGGACTTTGTTTACATAAAAATACGCTCTTAAGAGTAACTTGTTTTCAACGCCTATGCAAATATCAAGCTACAATAAATTATCAATATATTGCTAACATTATCTTTGTTCAAATTGTTTACTGACACTTTATTTTATATAGATGCAGTGTAGTGTATCAAAGTATAATGTTCTAGACGCAGCACATGGAGTTTTGTCCGCCACTGATTATTTGCCGTCGCCGTCATGTCAACAGTGGTACGAAGGAGAATATTAGAGCATTCATATTAGTCGGAAAAATAAACGATCGGTTTATTTACCGCTGACGGTAGCGTAGCTTTGCAAGTGCAACCGCTCGCTGCCACTACAATCGCCGAAATTTCCATCGTCTCGGCCGAAACAGTGGCGAACGTGACCAAATGCACGAAAATTTTCCTTGTTTTATTATTTTTTTCGTAAAATACTATCCTTCAGCCTCGTCTAGAAACCGACTTTCTTAAATAATTGAAAATTGTTTCTTCTAGTTCCTGAAATCAGGAAACACAATGTAGAATGCTCCAAAATCTTTTTTTCTTTTATTTATTGATTGGATGAACCCAAATATGTATATTTATTTGCTTCCTTTTCAATCAGCGACGGATTATACAGCGAGGGTTGCTCTCTGTTCATGTCAATAAAACATTAAAAGAAACAATATATTACATAACACACTTCGTGATTGATGAAATAGACACTTCAGTTTAATGAATCCCAATAAGAAATTTAGACGACGCGGCGTCGGAAATTTTACCGCATGCACACTTAAAATTTTATGACAATCCGCAGCCGACAAAGAAACGCCGTGTGCGTCCAGGCCTATGGAATTAGAGGCAGCGCACGCACGGAAAGATTTGGCAGGGTATGAGTCATGGTTGCTATTCTAAAATGGGCCTGAATCACAATAATTATTAGAAGTGGAAATGTATACATACCTATTTAATTTTAAAGTACTTTTGGGAAGCCTAAAACGTGTTATTTTGAATCTTAATTTTTACAAATTTTCTATGACCCCCCCCCCCTCCGATTGTTGTAACCCCCTCCATACGGTCGTCCAGGTTACGCCTATGTCAAGAACAAAAAAATGGTCGTTAAGTAAATAATTTACGCCGTATTTCAATGCACCGACATACATTGCTAGCTACGTTATTAATACGACCTTTTATAGAATTATCACTAAGGGATATTCTATAGTTTGAAAAATAGCTGAAATTATGTTATGTTCCGGGACAGGACTGGGCCTAAAGAGCAGCGAGCTTAGTTTTTTACACAAGTCATTTTGTACGATCCTCATGTGAGCTTACTATTCGTTGAAAGTGAACCCTAGAAATGTTATTGGTTTCTTCTGAACGTGCTGGATTCGAGGATCTAATGTTATTATCACCACTAATCTTACAAATACATAGTCATAAGTTATTAGGGAATTTCCATAGGAAAGATGCAGTGACCCATATGGTGAGACCTAAGATCGGGAGTAGTAAATGAGCACCGATCATGGTCCCCATAACACGTTTTCGGGTAGCATTAAAATCTGTATAAATTTATATATTTGTTCGCACTCTAACAGGCGCATTTTACGTTAGATTTAGTCTAATTTTGGTTCATACGTTATCTAATTCGCTCAGATGAGTTCGTTAACCAATAAAATCCAACAACCTAAAGAAAGTTTTAGACAGGAAATAAGTTTTTTAGATTTTTCGTACTAGAATGAAACTTTCTTAGGGTTTTATCAAAACAAATAAATGTAGGATATTATTCTGCACATTTTTCTTTTTTTGCACGACCTTATAGCTCTTTCTGTGCCACTAAAAATTCACCAAACCGTAAACTACCATAAAAGTACCCGGTTCAAATCCACATAAGGCCACGTTTGTACGATGCGAGCGAAGCGAATCAGTCCATAACCTGAGGCCGCAATGTCTAGGTGCAAACTCGCAAAGTGAGTTTTTCCGCTGCGAGTGGAACGAAGGAGCGCTTGAGTTGAACCTGGAGGCTTGGGTGCAAACATAATCTACTAATATAGTTCGTATATTTCGCACACGCAGGCGCTGAATAGCTGCCTACGTAAGTAGATAAATTTCTCAACTAGTTGGTAGAAACTGTAAAACACATAAGCTCAATTTTGGCAATTCGCTCAACTCACGTCAGAGGTTCAGGTGCGAGGTCGAATTATTTGTTTCTATTACACATTTTGAAAGTCGTTATTCCTTTGAAGCGAGACAGGGGATTTTAGATCTCCACGCGGCAGACATAATGTTTGCATTATTAAAAATCCAATCTCCGTTCTGTGTTTTATTTATGGGGTAAATCCAATTACGGTTGCTCGGGTTTTGCAAGGTGGATGCAATATTTCTAATTAAGTAGGTACAAGCTTCTTTTACTACCTCCTGCTGCATACCTTAACTTCGTGTTACTTACGACGGCGGTGTGGAATTGTAAAGGGTATGTTATGTTATATTATATTGTACTAATTCCCATCCCTGCTAGCTTCATTCGCCAACCACAGTGGCAAAGCAAAAACCTACTGACCGTGAGAGTTAACTAAAGGAGCGGACAACCGCCTACTATTGCAGGCGTTTGATAAGAAGAGCACGGCTTACGTCAAGCATAACTGATGTGTGTACTCTATGTACTGATAGGCTATGCTTTGATTATTCTTTGTGATTAAGAAAATCTCAAAAATAAAATTAAATTAGTACAGTAGAGCGCCGACTATCCGAAAGCCGGTCTTTAAAGTACCATATTCATTTTAAATAAATAAAATATGTATATATAGAAGGCACCAATTGTTTCAGATAATCGGCGCTCTACTGCAGTTGAAACAAGACTATTGAAACATTATTACGATTAAGCCTTTTATATTAAAAGTAAAGTAAGTCTTAAATTAAATAAGTAAAGAAATTTAAAATTAAATTTCAACACGTTTAGGGCCGCCATTTTGTTTTGGGAGGCCCGATTTTTATTTTCTTTATGTCATTTTCCTAGTCTTAAATAGACCTTTAAAATGAGGTATCACATGATCATACTTCAAATTTTAAAATTTTGAGTTGCCCCCAAATCCGACACTCAAATTTTTAGGGGACACTCAAAATTTCCGATTGCCTCAAAAGATACTTTGGTATAAAGCTAGAAATGTTCACTGTTTAATTCACTGACACAAACCATAAGGCACTTTCCGTAATCGTACCCCCCTTGACCTCATATACTTGAATTAAAGCTCACGACGAGAAACCTGTAGAAAAATTTCCAGAATATTTTTGAGTTTTGAAGGCACTGTTCGGGCGGGAGAAGTTAAATTTTTAAAACTTTTCTACTTTGAACGCGTTTTGTGTAAGAAAATGGTAAGAGATAGCAAAAAATGTTAAGTACAAAAGCTGTAGAAAATTAAATTTCAAACTAACGATTTTCCGATTTTCCGTCAGATTTAAGATCCAATCATCCGTTTAGCCACTATTCACCCGACAAGAAGGAACTCCGGCACTGGAGATAATGTTTAATGAGTTTGAGTCAGCTGCCAAATAAAACAGCTGATTTATGCTCGGTCACCCATGTACAAACGAGCTAAAGATTAACGAGATCCTTTGGCGAATCTTCCAACTGCGAGCGAAGCGAAGAGTCCATTGGCAGAGCCCCTAGTATATATATATAGATGAAACTGTTACGCAATTATAATATTCAAAATGTACGAGCATTTGTTTCTTTTCTTTGAGGCGGACATTTTTTAGCATATTCTGAAAATAATTTAGCCACCGGTTTGATTAGTTCACCAAGGTCAAACTTGACACTGGTATATAATGGAAAATACTTTTAAAGCTGTGTTCTCCGTTTTTTGTGCTGACCGGAACGAAATAGTTCCATACAGCTCTATGGGTTTACGAACCCTACATGTTTTTTTTTAGAAAGAAAACAAAAATTACGAAGTTGTTCATGAACATTTATACTTTAATTCGTAGATGAACATAATTGTAAACTATATTCAGTGATTTTCAATTGGAAAGGTCGGGAGTGGTTCCCATAACACCTTTTGGGGTGTAATTGAAATGTGTTTGTATATGTGGTCGCACTCTAACGGCCCCATTTTACGTCCGATTTGGTCCAAATTTTGTATACAAGTTGATTTTCTAAGTCCGTCGTACGAGTTCGTTCTCACAAAAATCCAACTACCGGAAGCGTGTTTTTTTGACAAAAACTAAAATTTATTTTTGAGATTCTGTGTATCAGAATGAAACTTTTATTATGAAACTAGAATGAGTAAGTTCCCCCAAAATCGATGAAAACGTAAAATACCATACAAGTTACTGGTTCAAATCCATGTGGGGCAGCTTCTGATCCGAAGCAAACGGCCGGGATTCAAGCGAGTTTGCTAGCTGCGAGCGAAGAAAACCTGTCCATAATCCCAGCCCCCAAGGTCGAAAGCCATATTTCCGCTGTGAGCGTTACAAAGCAGCGCGTGAACCGGTGCGGTGTGCGAACAAATTATACTAATATTTTTCTTATACGGAGGCAGCTATTCAGCGCCTTCGTGAGTTGACCGATTTCTTAAATAGTTGAAAACCTGAAATGTATAACCTTAATTTTGGAAAATCGCTCAACTCACGCCATTGGTTCGGCTGCGTGTTCAATTTGTTTTCTAATCAAATCCATTTGTTTACAAACAAACCGAAAAAGATGAATTGCTAAAAACCAGTGTTGCAAACCGGTAAGAGCTTTTTATAAACACAGATTACACCTTTCAACCCTTAATTTAAAGAAATATGGTAAAGAATAACGTGTGAAGACTCGTTCCATTTCTAGTAAAACAGATTCAGTTTTCTGATTGTAAAGTCTTAAAACCTTGGATATTGGATAGTAAATTATTTCAAAACATTTTACTATTCTAGACCTAAGATTTATATAGCACAGTGTTGCCAACTGGGGCAAATGTAATGGAACTGTTACCCTGCCAACAAAATCTTCATTATCTTTTACTTTAATGTGATCTGAAGTATTAAGTAATGTTTTGCAAATATGTACAAGTCACAGTATAATTTATTGAAAGTTGGTAATATTTGTTTTATATTTTTGTTTAAATTAAACCTCGCCTAAAATTAAAGTAAAACTGTCGGACAAAGACAGCTGGCTGAAATTAATTATTGAATTATTATAACTTTCACAAATAATTATGAAAACTATGAGGTGCAATTGTGAGTGTGTTTTCAGAACTGTTATAACTTAGGGCCTACAAGCGCTAATTTTAGTATATTTTACAGACGTATAGTCTCTGGTTACAGAAGGCCCATATTTTCACTACTTTCAAACACCTACTCAACAACAGTGACGTAAGTGGCGTGATTTTCAATGCGTATGCCATACAGAATTAGTGTGCTCTGTGTTTCTCTTGAGTTAATTAAATTTACTTATATAAAAAGTTTAACAATGAACACACGAACTAACAAAAACTCTATGATATTGAAAAAACTCACAGTTTTTATAATTATAATTACCTTGAGAAAGTTGTTTTCTGTCCGTATTTATAGG
>JAGFPH010008634.1:15604-47900 GCA_018207615.1 Philaenus spumarius
ACCTGCGAAACCAATTGTATTTCGATTATTTGCGTCTAAAGAGTAATATATTTTAGGTAGAATGTACTCACAGATGTTTAATTGTCACGTTCGTACGGTAGTTATGAGTAACTAACTGCGCTTAACTAATCATGTTGACTTAATGGAAAACCTGTTTGAAACACGTTTAATGGCAAGGCTCGATATTTACCCGACATTTCTTTAAATATCGGACAAAGCTGCTGGCACCTGCTAGTTTGTTTATAAATAAGAAGAAACCAATTTGTTGTATTTTCAGTTCAATTACAAACGATTTTAGATACTTACTGAGTTTTCTTCAAACATTCTAAAAGTATCCCCCTTATCAAATTTATCTCGACCAAAATTTCCAGGCTTTACTTGGTAAGTTTGTTTGTACGTTTAATAACAAAACTAGTCGAATCTAAATTCTATACACATTTATGTTAAAAATATTAAAAAGACAAAACATTCAGGGGTTCACTCCTATAACGGATAAAACAATAGGTTCAGATCAAAAGCTTAGCAATACATGTTTGTTAAATGGATTTACATTCATTACCAAAGCAACCGACATAACAAATTTAAAATATGTTTATTATGCTTCACACCAACAGCTTTTATAGGTTAGATTAACAAAACAAAAATCAACGAAAAAGGCTTACTGTAAATGTCAAACATCTGGTGTTACATATTATATTCTTTCTTGGCAATATCAACAAATTTTTTAAAACGTTGACTATTAATTATTCAAATTAGATATTAATTACAACGCATCCCGTAGGGATTTCGATCTCTGTCTTACATTATTTATAGTTTACCGCTACCCTCCCCCCCACCCCAATCCAAGTGCCTCTGTCCTAATCAATCGTAATTTCTGTAAAAATATCTGAGTATACAATAATCTGTTTACATTGGCTTCGCCGCGAGGGTTTGTTAGTGAAACGAGTGTTAACGAATCCATTAGTAACAATATTTCATACTTGTAACAGTTTTTAATTATTAGGCCTATACATGGTGCTTTTTTTAATTGGGCCACCATTTTAAAATCTAACAGCAAACTTTCAATGAAGAACCTTCCCTTGTTTTTTTAAGCATCCACCATTTTCCAATATGGTGCCAACTTTCAAATTTCATACGAAGCAGGTTTTATCGACTGATTTTGCAAAATACGGATGAATTATCAGGGAAAACTTGCAAATTTGTCGTTCATGAAAGATGAAGTCGTTGTCAGGATGTACATCAGCTGTCACGTGTTGGTTGATTTTAAAAGTTATTTGTGTTTTTAAACAACGCTTTATTCGTGTAGTAGGCTGGCACTACTTCGGAATCGGCTGATTGAATAAACGTGCTGTGCGTGTAATGTAGGGGACCCGCGCATTACGTCGAACGGATCGAGTTTTTGCTTTTTCCTTAGAAGTCGGGTGCTTTCGCTCATCAAGGCGATTTTGGAAATAAATGTCGATCCGTTCTGAAGGGGGGGGGGTCTTGATTTTCAGGGGGAGTGGGGCTGATTATTAATTTTAGCCAATGAATATTCAAAAGTTAGGTGTAGTGCGCGCCCTGCCTTCGGAGCGTTCTTGTTGGTTCAAACCTTAAGACCTTCCACTCAAAACTTTATAGTCCTTATTAAACTTATAAACGGTTAATCGTATGAAAAAAAAACACCAAGAACAATACTGTCTTAAAATGACTTGTAAAGTTAAAAATCCAAACGAAATTTGGAAATGGAACTACATATTTTCCAGTGTCCCAAAAAACAAGGAAAGGTTTCCCATTAAAAGTTTGATGTCATAATCATAGTTTAAAAGATACCAACGGTGACCCATTTAAAAAACACACTTTAAAATAAATATACATAATAAATGTAAGCATCTTTTATCCGTGTGTGACACTGTAACTGCACAGCCCACCCTGCTGCATCCCTCCACTGGCGCAAAGCTGCTCATGTACACCAAGCCACCATCGGGATCTCCAGAAGTACAAAACAACTTAAAGCAAACTTTAAATGGGGGACTTCACCTACTTTTTAGTGACCATTAAAAATGTGAATTTGAATATGATTTGCTGCCATTTTCCAATATGGTGGATAACTTTTGATTTTCTTATGAAACACCCTGTATTTTATGATGATTTACAATTTTGCAAGTAATTTTAAGACTTTTTTGTTTTTTCGTGTTTTTTTTTATACGACTAACCGTTTAAAAATTAGAGGGGTATAAAGTTTTGAAAGCACCATAACAGAGCGCAAGATATTTTGTTATGGAAACGGTTTTAACAGATGGAAACACTCGTAACACTAATAAAGCATTTTTTTAGACAAATAACTTTTTTAAATCAATAAATACGCATTTTATGGTTTCAATATCAGCTGTAGATTCTCATTTTCAAATTGTTGTTCAACGAAAGCCCTCTGTTTATTAGGCTACAAGTTCTCATTTTAAAGTACAGTTTTTAATGTTTTTATATTCTAAAATGGCCGCCAAGTTTCAAATTGTTCACGGAACACGCTATGTTTTATGTTGATTTTGGAATTTACTGAATTTTTGAACCAGCTGATACTAAACATCCGATATTATCAAATTCATGTTTGACAAATTTGTAGTTTTGTCAATTAATTCCTCTGTATTATGCTTTTACAAAATTAACGAAAACTGTATTTGTTGATTTTAAAAGTGATTTTGTTTGTTTAAAAAGAGTTAGAGCGTTTCCGTTGGTCCAAAATATCCGCTCAGTTTGGGTGTTTTTAAAACTTTATTCCCCTCTAACTTTTAAACAGTTAGTCGTATTCAAAAAACATAAATAACCAAAAAGTCTTATAATAATTTGTACAATCCGAAATGATCATAAAGTACAGGCTGTTCCATAAGAAATTCAAAAATTGTCCACCATATTGGAAAATGGCAGCAAATTATTCAAAATTTCAAATTCATATTTTTAATGGTCACTATAATAAAGTAGATGAAATCCCTCATTTAAGGTTTTCTGTACAACTTGTACTTACGGAGATCCCGTGGTGGCCCAGTTAAAATTAACACTGCATAAGCCTAAATGGGAGACATAGATTGATTCGGACGAAACTCATTGCACGTTTTTGGACCAGTGAAATCAATATTTCTTTCATTCATAATTGCTAGCGAAGCCATGGGTACCACTGCTAGAATTACATAAGAATTTGTTTTCGTAACAAAAGGAACACTTGAAGAAATTTTAACTACATGTAAAATCAATGTTTTAACAGTTAAACGTGTTCAAAGTAGGTTTTCTTCTCTCCTGGAAACAGAGAACTGGCCATTAACACGTCCGGGGAATTCCCCAACGAAGGTCGCAATAAACATCTGACTTTACCGCTCGTACAGTTGCTCAGTATCACTCGAAATGGTATCTACAGCAATTCTTACATTTGCCATGCTGTGTGTTTTGGTCGTAGGAGATCAGTGCGCTTGTGATAATTGTAAAGCTGAAAACGCTTCGGTGAGTATTTAACATCAAACATTTTAAACTGCCGCTATTTTAAATTCTAGTTAGGTTATTTCTATATACAGCTATGGAAAATTTAAAGTTATTATATCAATCCGTTTTCAGGATAAAAATTAACAAACGAAAAGAACAAAATTACGGCTGCATAAAAATCTTTCGACTGTCCAACGTTTGAATAACGATATTGTGAATAATTGTGTTTGGGACAATAACAATGTACCTAAACCTATTTGTTGAGTGTTCTGATGTTGTTTTCTGTGATCTATCAAAAGCATTTGATTGTGTTGACCATTCCATTCTGTTTGGAAAAATAGTTAAAGGTTGTGACATATTTGCAGAACCGTATGAAGAGAACAACTATCTACAGGAGAATTGTCAAATTCATGTCTGATCGAAATTAAATGTCATATGTTGTACCACAGGATATGTACCTCATGATACTAATTTTAAGTTCATATTATTTTCCGATGACACGACTGCAGTGATCAAAGAAAACTACACTAAAAATGTATCAAGTGCAATAATTCGGTCTCTAAACGAAATTAAATTGTGGATTGGTGAAAACGTGCTTTTGTTAAATCTTGACAAAATTAAATTCAAAACAATAGAAAAGTTTACAAATAATAAAAGCATTCCAAATAGTGTAAAATCTAATAAATTCCTAGGTGTTGATGTATAGAACGGGTGTCTAAATTGGTAGACTCATCTGGATTACCTTAATGTCAACCTTAGACAAATAACTTATGCTTTCTCTATTTATAAATAAAAATATATTTTAATGGTGACTTGGTCTATCATGAATATAATAGAATCCGCGATGAGGTAGACATAGTCATGTGGGGGAATTCAGTAGGTAAAGACAAAGTTTTTTTGCTATAAAAACAATTTTACGGACAATCTGGACCAAAAAACTAGTTGTAGGCCAATTTTTTTTTAATTTCAAAATGTTTACTTTATCGGGACTGTATGTATATGAAGTTTTAGTCTGGGTCCACACTAATAGAAAAATATCGCACCGAAATTGTTTTAAACACCAGAAACAAAGAAAATTACAGATTTCCATCTAATCGTTTAAAATGTTATTGTTTGAGAACACATGTGTCTACAATTTTACAAAATATTGCCAATTCATTACAAATCTTTAATGAAGTACAGTTTAAAAATTTAAAAAAAAAACAGAATTTATAAGCAAAGCTTGACATAATGTAGATGCATACTGTATATGTTGACTTTAAAATTAAGAAAATATTTAATAGAATTTAAAGTATCTGTTAAATCTATGATAAGAATAGTTGTAACAATTTTATCCACAAAACGTTTAAGCTGACAGTTCACCTGTTTCTGTAAGAAATGTTTTTGTTTAGTGAACAAATATAATCTAATCTTAAACACCCGGCATTAAAAGAATACAATTCTTTTTCTGAAACACCTATTTCTAGAAAATCCGATGTTAGTAGCTTATGACGCCCGATTTTGAACATCGGAAATAAATATTGTTTTGAGATTGTATTTTCTATTTTTTTTATTGAAACCTTAATAATTTATTTTAAGGTTATTCCTAGACCAGAATGAAATATTGTGTGGTAAAAGAAATTTTGTAAGCAAAGGGGACGCGGGGTTAATTACAGTATAAAAAATTAACAGCTGGGATTTACCATGGGAATAAAGCTATTGTGTTGTTATTTTATTAAAATAAAATTCCACCTATGGCTTCCAATCGATGGTTTTCTAATTTCTAAATTTCTATTTCTGGATAGCTCAACTAAAAAAACTGAAGCTGCTTATTTCGCGTATAGGCACTGTGGAACTGAAGCACTCCTTATTTCCACCTGATATTTTCGATAACCTTTAACATAACGCGTCCTTTTTCTTTAATTCTTCCTTTAAACTTGCATAGTATACAATCCTTAATGTCAGTAGCTATCACTCCCGTTTATGAAAAAGATACACAAATCTGAGTACGGAACTGTGCGTTTCACAGTTCGAACGACATGGTGTTTTAGTTATTTGTAGTGCGTTCTGTCCACCTCGACGGTTGTGTTTGTAGTGTTTTTACTGAATTTTATCGATAGACTGAGTATTCATCTCGCTTAAGAATGTCATGTTGTGCCGTTGCCGGTTGTACAAATCATTCAGATAGTGCGAAGAAACTGAAATGGTCATTTCACGTTTTTCCAAAAGACAATGATCTTCATAAAAACTAGCGGACCCGTGCTGCTCCGCAGCGTTACTCGATATTGTAATTATTTGTGTGGGGGAAGAGTAATATACGGTACTACGTCAATAAATCAGTTCTCATATTTTTAATGTTGCATAAAAAATCACATATAAAACAAAATTGTCACATGTCGTTTCAAACTCGTTCACAATAAAAGTATCTACTTTCACAATACTTCCTTCCAAACCACATTGGATGTGAGCCGACCGTGAGGTTTAATTTCTACCTTAACATTTTTGAACGATTTCCCGCGAAAATATGTTATCATAGTTTAAATCAAGCATACAAAGTTTAGTTAGTGAGTGTTAGCGAAGGCTAAAACTTATTGACTTTGATGAAAATTTCTAATCTTTTCGCTCAAATAAAATCAAGAAGAATTTATTTCATTTCATTTTTAAATTAATAGGTTTTTGCTTTAAAGTAAATAAAAAGAATATTATTTTGTCCTTTTAGGATTCTTTTAAGTTTTTGAATAATTTGTTTGTTCTATAATGGCTACTTCTTTTTACACAATTTTAATACAAAGGCTAAACTTTTTCTGGTGCAGCACCCTTACTAAGAGCCGAAAATGGTTATTTTATTTTACGCAAGGCTTATTTTATTTTATATTGACTCAACACATAAGTCAATGTTTTATTAAAATCGTACAAGTAGTTTCTGATCATTATATTAATACATGAACATAGAATTGGTAGCACTTTTTTTCGTCTTTACTAATATTATAAAGAGGTAAAATTTGTTTATTTGTTTGTGTGTAGGGGTTAATATCTGGAACTACTGAACCGATCGAAAAAATAATTTTACTAATAAAAGGCTACACTATCCTTGAGCAACATATTTCATAATTCATTTTGATAAAAACATTTTTATTTCAATATGTGTGAATTTAGTAAAAAAATTCTTAGGTTAGGCCTAGACTGATGAATCACCACATACTTCTTAAATGTATTTACATCTATTACCATAGCAACCAATTGAATAAAAATAATATAATTAAAATAAGAAGAAAAATATAGTGATTTTATTAACGAAACTCTGTTCTTTTTAATATTATATATTATATTTTTTATTGATTTTTATTAATTATGAATTCTAGTATTAATTAATCTGCCGGGCGATCCGTGACGGTCGACTTTCTTTATTTGTTAAATTATTCTACCGTTTAATAGTTAAATTGTTTATTTCTAAGTAAGTTTACATGTTTACTGACAATTTATCAGCTTCCTCTTTTCCATTTGCCACTCTTTTCCTATTTGAGAATTTACATACTTATAATAAAACTTAAATTTAATTACGTGAAAAACAAGTTGAATTTTTAATACTTTACAATCAAAATTGGTCAAATTCGACCCCAGTAGATACTAGTTTATTGCTAGTATATTACGTGTATTACTTGTTTCAGTGTCATAAGAATGCAGATTGCTGTGAAACATGTAGCTACAATGGGAAATGCGCAGAAAGTATGTATAACTAGTGGAGCTCACTATGCTCGAGATTTAATTTAACATGACCTATAGTTTACACAAAATATTTATTAATTTTGGTTAGTACCACTACACACACGCACAAGCACGGGCTCACGGAGAGACATCATCAAAAAAACACTTTTTTGGGTTCAGGGAGCACCAAAACAAAAAATGCCACTAAAAATATTTTTGAGTTCAGGGAGCACCAACACACATAATTCCACTAAAAAATTTTTGGGTTCAGGGAGCACCAAAACAGATAATTTCACTAAAAATTCAAATTCGAAAATTTGGACGAAACAATACTTTCTCCATATAGGCCTACTACGTATAGGGTGGAGAAAGTAAAAATGAGCTATTGCAGTGGCCCTTATGGTAAGAACCAAGGTCGGGAGTAGCAAATGAGCATCGATGATGGTCTCCAGAACACGTGTCCTGGGGGAAATGATCGGTGCTCATTTACTACTCCCGATCTTAGGTCTCGCCATAATGGTCACTGCAATAATAGCTCATCTATCCTATGGACATTCGTTAAAAAATAATACAATTTTAGTGTCCTGAAATCCTTTAAATTTATTGTAGCCATGTTCTTGTAAGATATTTTGCAAAGAAGAACTGTATTCAGATTTTCTTAGCAAATTTTTAAGGGTTAATACAGTATTTTAATATATATTTTATCTATGGAATACAGTAGTTTAAAAAACATATCTCTAAGTAAAACCGGTTTATAGTCGAAAGCGATTAAAAAAACTATTCCAATCAGCGTATAAGATTCTAGTATGCTTAGCGATAAACATGCCTACGGTTAAACATTATTTTCTAAAAAATAATTTGTGGGGCCCTTCAATATGTTTTTTATGATTTATTTTTAAATTATTGTAAAATGAAATTGGAAAATTACCAAATAATTACACATAAAAGGTAAACGTTTATCTATAAAATAGTTTCAAAATCTTCTCTCTAAGTGAACCAGTTTTTTAGTGGCAAGTGATTAAAAAAATTATTAAAATATAAAGAAAAGATGTATATGTGTAATGTATAAAATATAAGTCATGTGAAAAAGAATCACCATTTTCTGGAACCCTAATAAGTTCTATATGGTAATTTTAAAAATATTAAATGAAAACCGTAAGTTTCCAAATAATTACACATAAAATGTAGTCTTTTATTTATAGAATAGTTTAAAAATCGTCTCTCTAAGTGAAACCGTCTTTTAGTGGCATCCTCCTCTAGGAGGTGTACGTAGCGATTACCATGTCTTCGGTTAGACACGATATTTTTGGTTAAATTTGTAAAGAAAGGGTGAATTTATTTAAAAATCATTTAACTATGACAAAAAATGTTTAGTGTTAAGATATTTCAAAAAATATTACATATATTCTAACCGAAACTTTTGTTAAATTTCAAAATGTCACCCTAATCATAATCATCAGTATATTGTTATAATAATACAAATTTAGTATGTTATATACAAACTCATTATAAATTCGAATCTGATTTGATTTTTAAAACAGGACTACCGCACCGGTTCATGAGATATTAACATGTTTTTTTAACACCATATTTTTCAGATTTCAATTCCTAATGAATCTTATCTTATTAAACGAGCAATTCTTGTATATTTTTTATAAATTTATTTCCCCGATCTCGCTAACGGCTCTAACGATTTTGATGAAAATTTGCATGTAGGGGTTTTTTGAAGTCAGGAATCGAATGCGCTAGGCCTTATGTCTGCAAAAATGTGCATAAAAAGATGATCCAGGAGGTGCTACCCTCTAGGGGAAAATAAATTAACTATTAAATTAACTAAATACAGTAATATTGTAGCCGATAGTTTGAACTATAATATTTCAAAGGTGATCCATGAGGTGCTGCTCTCTAGCATAAAACCAACTAAACTTCCATATTGAATAAAAAATGTTAAGAAGCTTGTCCAGCTCTCTAGTGGAAAAAAGGTAACTATATAAAATTAACTAATCTTATCTTATTAAACGAGCAATTCTTGTATATTTTTTTTATAAATTTATACATTTATTCTTATTAAACTATCAATTATTGTATATTTGTTTGTAAATTTATTTCGGTGATCTCGCTAATGGCTCTAACGATTTTGATGAAAATTTGCATGTAGGGGTTTTTTGACGTCAGGAATCAAATTCACTAGGTCTTATGTCTGCAAAAAAACGTATAAACTCTGAAAAATGCGCATAAAATTTAAACTTTGAACTTATTTTATATACCACCTTTGAAGTCACAAAGTATAGGCGAATAGATACATTATAGGTACAATACAGATGTTTTACAAACAGATGTTAATCTGTTAATTTTAACTCAAGATGTTTATATACTATTTAAGAAACATAAATCATTAACAATGAATCAGGTGGTATAATTTTCAACTTATTACTTTATTCAAACGTAACTAAAACATTATATTTGAGCTGTTATTAACCGTTCTGAAAACCATTTCACGAGTTCCTGCATTCTTTGCATTTCTATAAAGGTAATATAAATTATCTAATGAATATAATTATTATTTGTTATTTCTAAAATACATAAACAATATCAAACACGGCCTATTCGTTGGATAGGTTACATAACCTACATGTACCTATAGAGGTTTTTGGACTTCAGGATTCAAATGCGCTAGGTTTTATATCTGCAAATAAAACTTCTAATAAAATGTTAGAACTAATTACACTAATGTTTTTCCTTTTATTTATTTAAATAAACAGTGCACATGTACGTAAGATCGAAAATATTCATATTTATTCAGTATGCCATTCGTATTTACATACATTTTCCTAAAAAAAACTATTAAAAAAATACTG
This sequence comes from Philaenus spumarius, assembly GCA_018207615.1. NCBI lineage: Eukaryota > Metazoa > Arthropoda > Insecta > Hemiptera > Aphrophoridae > Philaenus > Philaenus spumarius. The sequence goes on from JAGFPH010008634.1 coordinate 25,597, forward strand.
AGCGTTGCTCGGTCGCCCAGGTACTTTGTCTATAACATACAAAATGTGTATTAATATATCCTTAGGCTATATATTATTTCTCAAATCAGTTTTTTGTCACTAAGCGATATCTCCCTTAATTCTTCATCAAAATTAATTATTCAAGCTTCATTTTAAAGCTTATGTGCCCCGCTGTTGACGAAAATAGACAACCGCTTAAAATTCATGTTTTCGCTACAAAAATGTGTTTAAAAAAAAATTTTATGTTATACTTCATACGATTCCTAATAAAAGCACCATCTATTAACAATCTGTTTAACTAACATGACAACTGTTAGTTTGGTTGTTTACATTCCATATGCAAGTGTTAGAAACTGTTATTTATAAACCAATGTAAATTAATATACGTAATTAACTGAACTAAATCAACGTATTGAATCAGATAAGTACTCCTAACTGCGAAATATTTGCTCGGGTCAGCTAGTATTAATAATTATAATTTTTATTGTAGTATCAGTTTAATATTTATAAGACATTTCGGTTAACTATATGAATCTACAAAAGGAGTTACTGTTATATTTTCAAAACCTACAATTTTATAGTAACAGTGAGTCATAGGCGGATCCAGCTAGTTTTCAAGGAGGGGGCTGTCTCGTTGGGGGGGGGAGAATAATAGAATAATTTTGTTGGAATACAGTACTTGAAAACGTCTTTTAAGGCTATTTCACGAGCACCCATTTTGAATAGAAATTAAGAAGGATTATATGCTTTTCCCAAAAATGGAATTTCATTGTAACAAGTTGTAGAGAATAAAATAAATCATAAAATTTAACTGTATACTTGAAAATTTTAAAGAAATTAGAACAACTAAACAAAAATCTGACAAACCTATAAAGTATACAGTTCCAGCCAGACGGGAAAATGTAACGGCATAACGCGCCTAGGGCGTTTAAAATGTACATATTTCACGGAAATACCCGAATAGCCTCGGAACACTAAACCAGGTTTTCCTTATATCAAACGAAAATATAGAACTTGCACTTCAAATAGATATAAAAATCATTATACAAATATATCGATTTGTAATAGATGCATCGATTGCAAAATGTGCTTTCTCATTGGTTAAAAACTGTCCAATTGCAAGGGTTTACAGAAAACTTCATATCTAAGAAATTATAAATAAATGTGAAGAATGATTGGAAGATCGTGGTAGAAAGTTCAAATCTTGACGAACCCATAGATGGCATAGGTGTCCTTATCTTCTTCTAAAAACAAGTCTGTTTACTGTTTAACGAATATGTGCCTTTAAAAAATGACGAGTTTGAGTAATTTGCATTGTGCTTTCTCGCGCGGCATCAGTTGATTGTGACTATAATATTACAACGATGATTACAATGTTAATATACGTTTTGGAAGAAATTTGTTAATACAAAAATTAAAGTTTAAAACATTTCCTTTCCAATGTTTTTTGTTTTATTGAGATTGGTTAATATTTAGTGGGTGAAATTTTCGATACAAGTTATGTCTGAGACTACTCAATAAACCAAACAAAAGAATTATAACCTAAAGGGGGACTGCAGCCCCCACAGCCCCCCCTCCTGGATCCGCCAATGCAGTGAGTAAACGCTATTTTAAATAACTTAAAAGGTTTTAGTAACGTAAGATTACTTTTCAAATGGCACTGGAGTCTCACATCTTGCGCCTGAGGTATAAACTCAAGGCTATTAATTTGACAGGTGGGTGTGGTCCCAAGTTTTCGTCTTAATATTTCGTGTCTAGGGAAATATTTTAAAATTAATTTTCAACTAAGCTTAACTCGGTTTACCATCGATCTCTGAGAGTGACGAAATGTGTTGGATTTCTAGTGGGTGTTGACACAGTTGCTGTGTGATTTAATTTAATAATTCAATCACGCAGCTGAACCACTGACGTGAGTTGAGTGAATTTACAAAATTAAGTTTATATGCTTCAGTTTTCAATTAACTATTTGGGAAATTGTTCTACTCACGAACACGCTGAATAGCTGACATCGTGTACGAAATATTTTATTAGAATTTATTTACACCCCGGCTCACGCGCTGCATTACAATTAAGTTATTACAAAAATATAAAATTAAATAATTCTCATCAAGTGATTCAACATACGAACGTTGTTTTCGTAGAATAAGTAGTCTAATAAATTTGAAAACATTGTGCCTACCAATGAATCAAACTGAAACACATAAAATGTGTTCTGTGGTTTTTAAAACGCTATTTATTACTTCGGAAAACATTAATGTAAAAGATAATGAACATTTCGTTGGCAGAGTAACAGTTCAATTACATTTGCTCCAGTTGGCAACACTGTGCCAATATAAGTCTCACAGTTTTGAAATTATTTTACTCTCCAACTTTAGCATTCACTACTTTGCGATCGGGCAACTTTAATCCGGGAATTATCAACGTTTAAACTGTTGACATTTTGTCGTTCAGGTTTTATATACGATGAAATATAATAGTTTTTTATGTTGGCGATGCGACTAAATGATAACCTTTAAAATGTGTTTTAATATTGAAATTGAGCTTGTTGTTTTACCGATAACGTAGGCCTAATCAATCTAATGTTTTTCCACATGAACGCTGCTCTGCGTCAACCACAGATAACACTTCGGGCGATAAAAGATTAAACAGGGCGTACTGGAATATATAACGTCCATTAAATTATCCTTTGCCTCTAATGACAGTTGTGGAGTAGTTTGTTTATAACCCAACTAAACCAATCAATGGAAATTTTTTGTATGTTAAAAAATTTAACTGCAAACCGATTTCGATGTGACTTGAGAAATAGATTGTTTTTATTGTAGAATAATTTAAACAAAAAAATCGTGAACAAATTTGCTATTTTAGGGTTTTTGTTAAAATTGTGTAAATTAAACGCTATAATTTCAATTACGAAGTTATAGTAAATTAAAAAACCTTTTAAATGAGATTTTGTAAGTCTTGATCAGTTCATTTTTGACTGAAGAAAAATTGAAAAACATAAAACAATTTCACTTTTATTAAACATTTTTAATTTGGACATTTCAAATGTTAAAGCTTCGGAATTATTTAAAAATGACAGTTAGTGACAGGTGACAATTGGCAGTTAACTATGCACAAGGTGGGCTCTGTCGGATATTGTGCTTTTACATAACACCTCTTTAAACAATTTAGAGCGTTATCTTGAACAAGGCATATTATGAATTGTTACGCCCGATTAAATTTTCGGATTCTGAAAACTTGTATTTCAGATGTCGTAAAAATGCTGAGAAGTTGGTTAAAAGTGGTCCTGAACATGAAACTAATCAAGCGAGCCATCGGTCGAAGTCTAGTAGAGTAGAGTTGGCGTAGGCCTATGTTTGTATTAAATAGCTTAGATTATTTGTTTTGTGCGGAAGAGTTTATTTTAATATGTTTGTAAATATAACTAACTAGCCTGCCCGATCCGGCTTTGCACGGAGTGACAAATCAAAGTTAAATATGGGGATTTTTAGTAAATTTGACACCCCCAAACCCCCCTTAAAATTTCGAATTTTTTTTAAACCTTTCTTAGCGAGCACCTATGGCCTTAGAGAAAGCTACATACCAAATTTCATCATAATCCGTTCGGTGGTGTTTTTTAGTAACTTTTACCCCCCCCTCCCCCCAATCCCCCCTAAAATTTAGAATTTTGGGAAACATTTCTTAGCGAGCACCTACGACCCTAAAGGAAGCTCCATACCAAATGTCATTCCAATCCGTTCTGTGGTTTTTGAGATTTCGTGATGAGTGAGTCAGTGAGTGGTATTTTGATATATATAGATAAATCAAATAAATAATCTTGTATAAATGTACTAAACATGACAGTAAACATATAGATTGAATAGAAAATAATTTGATCAAGCAGCTAACCGCTGACGTGAGTAGAGCGAATTTTTTAAATTATGTTTATATGTTTGAGGGTTTTAACCAATTATTTTTTAAATTGTGTTTATATGTTTGAGGCTTTTAACCAATTATTTTTTAAATTGTGTTTATATGTTTGAGGGTTTTAACCAATTATTTTTTAAATTGTGTTTATATGTTTAAGGGTTTTAACCAATTATTTTTTAAATTGTGTTTATGTTTGAGGGTTTTAACCAATTATTTTTTAAACTGTGTTTATATGTTTGAGGTTTTTAACCAATTATTTTTTAAATATTGTTTATATGTTTGAGGGTTTTAACCAATTATTTTTTAAATTGTGTTTATATGTTTGAGGATTTAAACCAATTATTTTTTAAATTGGTCCACTCACGAAGGCGCTGAATAGCTACAAGCGTGTATGAAATATTATTAATAGAATTTGTTTGCACATTAGCCTCCAACCCTATCTTTACGAGTTTGCACCTCGGCATTGTGGCTTCGGATTAGTAGCTGTTCCCATGTGACACTACCCGGTAGTTTTATGGTATATTACGTTTTTATAAAGCCATATAAAAAAACAAAATATACAGAATAATCTCCTATATTTCTTTACTTTAGGTATAACCCCAAAAACGTTTCATTCCATTACGAAAAATATCAACAAATGGCTACTTCCGGTCAAAGAAATTGCTTCCGGCTTTTGGATTAGTTTGGCTAACGAACTCGTCCGAGCTACTTAGACAACCAATATGTGTACAAAATTTGGACCAAATCGGACGTAAAATTCGGTTAGACTGCAAACGCATATGTAAATAATTCGACGACGCAGCTGAGCCGCTGACGTGAGTTGAGTAAATTTCCAAAATTAAGTTTATATGTTTTAGGGTTTCAACCAACTATTTGGGAAATTTTTCTACTCACGGCGGCCCTGAACAGCTGCCTGTGTGTACCAAATATATTAGTGGAATTTGTTTTCACCTAAGCTTCCAGCTTCGACTCACGCGCTCCCTCGTTCCGCTCGCAGCGTACAAACTCGGCTGTCGGCATCGGATTAGAAGATGCCTCTACGGTAAAATACCCTACGTGGGTTTTAACCGGTTACTTTTATGGTATTTTACGTTTTGAATGATTTTTGGAGAACCAAGTGAGCTATAAGGTCGTTAAAAAAAATGTGCAGAATAATCTAGTTAATTATCTTTTTCTATAATACAACCGCCCAAAAAGATTCATTCTAGTACGAAAACTCTCCAAAAATATTTTACTTCCTGTCAAAAAAGTTGTTGGAGTTTTAACCTAACAAACTCGTCCGGACGACTTAGAAAATCAACGTGTTTACAACATTTGGACCAAATCAGACGTAAAATGCGGCCTTCAGTGTGCGAACACATATATTTATAAAAATGTGTAATGACACGCAAAATGTGTTTTGGGGACGATGATCGGTGCTCATTGACCTAAGTCTCACCAGAAGGGTCACTGCAACAGTTCATCTTTCAAGTTAACAAAGGTAGAGCGTGTATACACTGAAACCGGTGATAGACTCGTTCAAGTTCACTCCATGTGATGAATAACGCGACCATTTGTAGAATTTATCTGTTATTAAAACGCTTAAGAACACATTAAAGTCGTATATATTTAACATTTCGTTGGCAAAGTCCAAGAGATATTGCAATTACTGCAGTTGGCAACGCTGCAGTAATATATGTTCTGGATATAGGATTTATATAGTGTTCGATAACCTACGTGTATTTGAAAGAAATTTGGAATCAGATTACGTGCGGAAATTTTCGTTTCATTAGCGGATTTCTATAGGAGAAATGAGCTATTGCAACCATATAGTTCTTATGGTGAGACCTAAGGTCGGGAGTGGTCAATGAGCACTGGTCCTTAAAAATTATATATATATATGTGTTTCGCACACTAACGGCCGCATTTTACGTGCGATTTGGTCCAAATTTGGTATTCACTTTGGTTTTCTAAGTCGCTTGGACGAGGTTGTTAGCAAAAATCCAACAATCAGAAACAGGGTTTTTTACTACAAGTACTTTTTTTAAAAATTTTCGTACTAGAATGAAACTCTTTTGTGGCTTTGTAAAAAAATAAATATGGTATACTGTTCTGCACATTTTGTTTTTTACACTATCTTATAGCTGACCTGGTTAACTCAAAATCGATCAAAACGTAAAATACCATTAAAGTATGGGACCGGTTCTGATACGAGTCCGACTTCGGGGATGCAAACCAGCGACCAAGGAATACCATAGACAGGCAATGTTAAGGGTTGAAGCCGAGGCACCCATGAGTGGTGGGTATGAAAACTCTGACTCCGCTACTTCCGAGCGTCAGTCATTCTGTGGTAGTGCAGACATAGTGTTGATATTCTATACCCTGTGCTACATTCTATTCTAACTTTATTTTATATTCTAGGGCAAGGATTGTTTTATAATTTTAGTTTTGAATAAAGTGTTGTTTTCTTTCAAAACCGTATAACTCATTCAGTTTCCTTGTTGTTTTCATTATACAATTTTAATATATTAACAATTTTTATTAAATTATAATTACTCGGACCATGAATGTATGGCACAATATAGTGATAGAACAAGCAATAGAACAAATGAATGACAAGACTTGTAGATACAGTAGATTAGCGATGGTGTTGTCAGCGCGCTGGTTCACAAATCAAACCACGCGTCACTATACCACAGCCTATAGGCTAACTAAGCATTTTAAAAAGAAATGTAAATAATTTTTTTTTTCTTTCTTGGTTGATTTCCTGCAACTTTTACGCTTTGACAAATCACCTGCCCAAAAAATACAAAACTTTCTCGCTATGCCTAAATTTCAAGTCATATGTCTAAACACAAAGTTGACTTTCTTTCTTTCTTCCCGCGACATAAAATATATTTTTCTATTTTTTTTTTGATACCGTCAGCACGGTAATAGCGTTTTATGCAATATTTACAAATTTCAGAATTTTATCTCAACACTAAGTGTGTGTTCAAACGGTGTTAATGAAGCGCGGCGAATTAAAATGTGTGCTGGTCGCGGACAGAGAATCCGGTGTTGACACCAATGAGTGGGCGTGGTCGGCTTCAACTCCCATAATTCGTTGTGCATGGGCTTTGCCAGTCTATTGTATTCCTTGGTTGCTGATGCAAACTCACGCTGCAGTCCATAATCTGAGTCCGCAAACTCGAGGTGCAAACTCGCGAAGCGAGAGGAACGAAGCAACGCGTGAGCAGGAGATTTAGGCTGAGATGCAAACAAATTCTACTAATACATTTCGTACACCTTGGTAGCTATTCAGCCTCATCGTGAGGAGACAAATTTCCCAAATAGTTGGTTGAAGCCCTAACACATATAAATTTAATTTTGGAATTTATTTAATAATATTATTTAATTAATAAAATATAAAACTATAAAGTATTTATAGTTAAATTTCTGATATTTTACCCAGTTATGTGTTGTAATGAAATTCCATCCCGGCCACTGAGCTTACTGTAATCCACTACAAACGCGGATATTGTAAAATTAATAATGTAACTCTCCCCCAGCCCTTTCCTATTGCTGCTGATATAGTTATGATATGCATAGTTATACTAAGTTGCGCACTGAGGAGCAACCGACTTAACTGCACAAGAGAAATACTACAATGCTTACTGGAATTGTCTAATTTAATAAAATTATGTGTTCATAAAATCCCTTTAACCCCGTTGATTATTTTTGTTACTGAAAATAAGTTAACAAAACTTTGTATATATCTTGTGTTGCATAACAGGACATCATGTTTGACATACCTCTATGATTTTAGGGGACTTGAGGAGGGGGTAATAATTTAAAATGTAAATGTAGGTCATGTAATACACAATTGAAAAGCTTATTAAAAAAGAAACAGAATGGTGCTAACTGAATATGGACAATCAAAGTTCTGGAAAATTATATTGTTATCATAACATCAACGCAGGATATTAATTTGTTAATATTAGGAATAAGTACGTTATAGCTTGAGATTAAATGTAACACATCAATTTAGTGCGGTACCATTAGTTTATCTGAGTTTCTATGTGTACTTGGAAAACTTTGGGGAAAAATGTAAATGGAACCGGGAATACAACCCTTGACCTTTGCTCCTGAATATCTCTACTGTTTGCGTATCTGATAAGGACCACTTTTCATCTACTGATAGGATAGCAATACCTCCCTCATTTTGTTCCTGATATTTGTTGTGATAGAACTCAGTTTTTCATTTTTACAAATGAATCGCTCAAATGAAGACAAGGTTAAAATGAATTTTTTTACGGACAAGAACCTGCTTTGGTATACTAATAAAATATCATTTTCCAGAACTTTGATTGTCCATTACTTTGAAACAAAGTAATGCTCTTGTTTGTGCCATTCACTTTCTCTATTAATAAGCTTTTCTATGGTATATTACATGACCTACCTTTAAATTTGAAATTGGTAACCCCCTTACCATCTAAGTCCCCAAAATCATATAGGATCGGTGACAAAAAAAAATTATCTTATGCTACACAAGATATACAGGGTGTTCATTTGAAAACTTCAAACTCGTATTAAAAGATTTATAGCCCAAGTATAAAAATTCTGTAAACGGGAATGTATAGTAATAATTGGGAGAATAAAAAAAAATCAAAATGGGAGTGCTCAACATTATTGCATTCAGTAAATAATGGTGTTGTAAGTAATGGTGTAGCAGTAAGTAGTAATTAATTAGTAATCGTTGTGTAAGAAACAATATTATTGGTTGCTGATACCAAACGGCTTGGCCGACTTCTATTTTTTTCACCAAAATAAAGCATTTTTTATGAGCTTCAATTTGAGGTGTCACAAGGTATATGTTGTCTTTTCAAAATTTTGACTTTGGGTTCATGGGGGTCAGCACCCCCATTTTGAAAATATTTTTTTTTTATTCCCCCAATTAGTGCTATACACTCCCGTTTACAGAATTTTGATACTTGGGCTATAAGTCTTTTAATACGAGTTTGAAGTTTTTAAATAAACACTCTGTATACAAAGTTTTGTTAACTTATTTTCAGTAAAAAAAATCAACTGGGTTAAAGGGACTTTATGAACACTGTTTGGATTGAATAAATACAGGATTACGCAATGCTTTTGTAAAAAATTTCTAAAAGAGATTTTTTCACAGATTTTGATAGAATTTGTTTAATTTTGTTACTACACTACAACAAATACATACATCACATGCAGGCAGACGGTACAATTTTAGGATAGTTGCAAGAATTTTTCACCTAACCTATGCAATTTTTAGTTTAAAAAACTTACAGTTGCATTATTTGAACGATATCCATCGTTTAGACCATAATTACATCGACTAGATATGCAGTAGGACAACAAACAAATTGTACAAGAGGTGACCTTTACATAGAAATCGAAATAGACACCACCATCACCAATTCAAATTGCGTCATGCGTTGTAATTTTACCGTTAATTTAAATTTAATCAACAACATTTCAAAAGAATGTTTATATTACCAACTAAAGGAAAAAATATAATACGTAACGCCAGATGTTTGACTTATATTACACTATGATTTTTGTTTGCTTTTAGCTATTAAAAAAAAAACTGTTAGTTTGGAAAAAATCTGAAGCTTAATTTGCCAAATTGGTTGCAAATAAAAGTGTTTTGATACTTTAATTTAATTATGTATATTTCTCTTCTTTTTATTACTATGGTGATTGTTAACTGAAATACGTCGCCTTAAATTTGAACAACTAAACTGAATGAGTGTAGATGGCTATAATAGTTTGGAAGCCAGTCGCCCATTTTTATTTTTTGTTTCTTTGAATTTGTACCCAACAATCCAATTTGTACTCAACTACCTCAAACATGTTTTCAAAACATCGAGGTGATTTAAATTATTTTCGTTTTTGTACTGTATATATTTAGACATTTTTAGGTTTTGTATTTTTATGTACTTGTTTTCAAGATAAATTATCATTTCTCATTTGTTAATGTAATTTTAAATTATGTATTATTTTGATTTTGTTAATGTACAAAACAGCAATAAATTTTCATTTCATTTCATTTATATAATCTTAATTATAACTAAATATAAGCTCATAAATTTAAAACTATTATTATATATTGTATATGTAAACTCAGGGCTCCGCCAAGCTAGCATCGCTCGCCAACTCGGAGACCCATGGTGAAGCTAATGCACAACGGATTATGATATTTTCATAGAAATGACGATTGAGTGGCCTAACCTCAAATTATGTTAAGTTTTTGATCCAAATCAGCTGTTTTATTTATAACGTGCAACAACACATGTTTGAATTTGATGCAGTAAGCATTTTTCGTCGATATTTGTTTCCGTTAGTTTTTAGTTTCTGTTGGTTGTAAATAATAAAAAACTCATTCTAAATTCGTTAAGTTGGTTGCCATGGTAATGAATGTTAATAAACTTGTGTTGCTAAGCTTTTGATCCAGTGTTTTTACCTGTTATAGGGCTGAGTGTGAACCCCTAAATGTTCATTATTTTTACGTTTTAAAATACAAATTTTGCAAAATCCTTCCTTAGTGTGCGTTCACGACCCCATAAGTCATGACTTTCAAACTTTCGTATTTGTATCTTAAGTAGTGTTTGCTCCACGTTGATTCTATGCCAGTCAGTCAGGACAAATATATATATATATATATATATATATATATATATATATATAGTTTTACTCTTTCAAAGCACAACTAAATCATATTATAAATAAATATTAACCACAACATTGCATTACTCGACCAAGTTGTATAATTAATTTCACTAGTCAGAACAACACTATCAACGAATACAACGATGTAATATCATAGCATACTTACATTTCTTTATTTTTGTAAAACCCAGGTCTGCCAACTCAATTAAATTTAATCACATCGCAACTTTGCCAAAAAAATACTTGTTCTATTTTATTGCAATGAGTTCAAAAGTAAAAGCTGACATAGTTTTCAAACTGCGGTTAATAGTTTTTACAGTTTTCATGTTTTGATTTAAGTTGCGGTGGAATTACGCTGAGCTCAATTGTTTACTCTAAATGTTACTTTTATGATCTCCAGACTCGAATTGAACTAGACTTTTTTATTTTCCGACTTCGAACACGAGATAAATACAAAGATTTAAACTATTCTATACGATTCCTACTATAGGCCGAAGATATTTAGTGGTAATACATTTTAATAAAAAAAACAAACACAGTAATTCTAAAGAATTCTTTTGAGTCAATACCGCCAGCGAAGGTATTGGATACGGCAGATTAACTCAGACATATCATTGATTTCTAAAATATTTGTTTCTAGCCGTACTTAAAATATTCAGTGCTTTGTTTCTAGCCATGTTTTTATACCTTTCTTTATATTTCAATGTCGTCATTGACAAATAAAAATATAAAAACCGTGGTCTTAAAAACTCATAACAATTGAAATGATACAAAGTAAAAAATTAAATAATGCAAAATAAAATATGAAGTTACATAAAATAACAATTAATTGGAGTGCTCTAAAGTATCAAATGAAATGGTGAAAAATAATAAATAAAGTGATGTAAATAAATAAATAAAGTTATCTAAAATGTGAAATGAAATAATTATTAGAGAATTACCATAGGAAAAATTAGCTATTGGAGTGACCCTTATGGTAAGACCTAAGGTCGGGAGTAGTAAATGAGCACCGATCATGGTCCCCAGAACACGTTTTGGGGTGTTATTAAAAATTAGTACCTGGGCTACCGAGCATTGCTCAGTATTTTTTTTTTTTTTTTATAGTTTTTTTCAGGAAAATGTATGTAAATGTAACATGTAACGGACGAGTTTGTTAGCTCAAAACCCCAACAACTTTTTTGACCGGAAGTAAAATATTTTTGAAGAGTCTTCGTACTAGAATGAATCTTTTTGGGTTTTGTATAGAAAAAGATACAACTAGATTATTAACTAGATTATTCTGCACATTTTTTTTTAACGACCTTATAGCCCTTATGGTTCTCCCAGAATAGATAAAAACGTAAAAGTAACATAAAAACAGAGTTTGTCTGCTTGGTGAGTATATCAATTTCCTAAATGGTTGGTTGAAACAATAAATATATAAAAGAAATTTTTGAAATTCGCTCAACTCTACTCTTTGGTTCGTCTGTGTTATAGAGTTATTTTTAAAATGTATTTATTCGTTTCAAAAAATTAAACGAAACTTACTTAAACGAGCTTAGCAGAACTGTTGTTTTGTTCTCCTGAAATACATGGATTTTTTATAAAACTCTCGAAGTTGTTTAGTGAATATTATTAGGCAGCGTTATCAACTCCTACAAAATCGAGTGTACGTCCCTACGTGAGTAACATATAATAACAGCTGATTTCAAACAACATCTGTAATACTTAACAAACCCAATGTAGATTTTACTTTGGGGTTATGTTTACAACCTTCAATCATTATAATGTCTTGTAAAGTAGATTTTTTTTTTTAATATAAGTAATAGAACTAATGTATAATAATATAATAATAAGTTATAATATTTGCTTTGTGGTTATAAACTGTATATAAATACAACTTTTTATAATCAATATATTATTCGTTTTTAAAATAAAAGAAGAGATACCTACTCGTTTAGCTTCGGAAACATTCTTACATCTTCGTATAACGTAGGCCTATAAACATATTCGATTATTAATTTTTTCACTATATTATTAATAACTTCTAAATCATTTGACCTATCAGAATGAAATAAAAATCTATTAAAAGATAATAGTTTTATCTTTATTTAAATATATAAATACAAAATTTCAACAAAGAGGCCTACAGTTTTTAATTCTTATAATTGTACACATTTACCGAGATAAAAATTCCCGTGTGCACAGTTAGGTAGGCCTAGATGAGGTTTGTTACTTTAAATCGTATTTTTTAAATGATGCATTTCTGATGTGTATCTAATTAATCTGAATATGATTTTTTACGGGGGCTTACTAGTTTTTTAATAATATATCAGGAACTATACTTTATATTTAACTATTAAAAGTTGGAACCAACGCCATCTTGAAACGGATAGCTTCAGCAAAATCAAATGTTTCGCATTTGTGTCACGAATTATAGTGCTGAGTTTCATGAATTTATCTGAAACCATTCATGAGATAATCTTCTTTTTTTAACGCATACAGACATCCAACTTCTAAACTAAGCAAGATAGGACACATGTTATACTGTATTATTTGCTAGTTTTGACCTGCTGAATAACATGGTAAAGTTTGGTAGAATGGTTGCGAAACACTCTGTATATATTATGACAACGCAAATGTTTACTGCAGCAATGCAAATGAGGCTAATACAACTAAACTAAAAATTATTAACGATTTTGTGATTTGATAAAAGGATTTCAGGAGGAGTAGCCAATATTCACACACACTGTAAAAACTCAATGGAAAGGTTAAGATTATTCTGAATATTGGAGATTTATTCGGGCCTTGTGTAAGTAGTTATACGGTATTACTCTGCTGTGACAAAGAAATCCACCATCTTATATTAAACGCTGCTCAGGTTCGGTGAAAAAACAAACTCTGAAAGAAAGTTTCGATTCTGTCAGTTTAACTCTTCATCGCATCAGAAAGTACAAACGACAGAGCTCGAGTTTTGTTTGTAGTTCAGAAGTTGGTACCGAAGTCAATAATTTAGTTTAGCCTCTACTGATTTCTTCCTATTCTATTATTTACTTACTTTCCAGTTTCTACAAAACACCGGACAACTTTTTGACAGGGAACACTTTTAGAGTTTCTTCATCTCGTTTGTCTACTTGAGAGGTTTCTCGTCTTTATTTTCAACCTAAAGCTGAACTTTTTGATTTCATCCTCAGTTTGTACGTTTGCTTGTAAAGGTTACTGAAATAGAAGTAAGATTTTAATAACAACAATACTACCTTCACTTCTTGTATGACTTATGTTTAAGTCAAAAAATAATGATTTGCGCAATAACACACCGCTCTTTTGCACGAAAGTTTGCTTCAAAAAATATAGTTTCCTTCACTTTTACCCATTGACTGATTTGAAGTGTGTATTTCCAGAAATTATATACAACTGTGTTCACATTAAAACCAACTAAATAATCTCTATATACAACAATCAATGTTTGTTTCTTTGTCCTCTATAGACTGAAAAACTAGTCGAAGAATTTCAATAAAAATTTCACAGTTTATCGTTTTCCCAGGAGTTTTTAGACGTTACAATTACTACAGTCTAAAGGGCTGAAATGGGGTTGATAGGGGGTAGGGAGGGGGTCCCTATACAATAACTATAAATTAAAGTAACTTCCTATAAGCTATTATTGCTATAATTATGTAACATTATTTTTACGGGATATAAAAAACTATTTGCAATTTTATTACTTAAGGATCTGCTGTAGTGGAGGCCATCTTGGATTTTTATCCCATAAGAGCAATGTTAAATTTCAAACCATTTATTTAATTTACTTTTTATCATAAAATTGTTTACAAGGTCTCATTTTAAGCACAGTCACAATACTCATCCGTCTTGCAGTTTACATTTTTTTTAAATGCTTTAGATTTTTTATGTAATTGACATTTTGTAAGTACAAAGTTTGATTTTTTTTCCTAACACAAAAAAAATTAATAATGAAAAATAATTTGCAAGCCGGATCCGAAATTTTATAAAGAATATTCAGTTTTTTTTTTCAACACTCAATTAAAAATATAGCCTTATAAAATGGTTTGAAATGAGGCAATATTAAAGAGTTCAGCTGCAAGAAATTTCACTGTTAAGATAGGGATACAGTGAGAAGCGGTTGTGTTACCGGTTGCTTTCTCGTTTACTGGAGCAGACCCTTTGGATCCTTAAGTCAAAGGGATGGAATAGAATAACTGCCCTTAAAATTAAATAGTAGTCCGTACGCATACTTTTTCTGTATCCTTATAAACCACGTTTTTTACATATAGAACCAGGATTTTTTATTGTGACTACAAACAAATAAATTTAAATAGGGTACCACCTAGCTCTTTACAAAAAAAAATAATTTCACTAAATTCCTACAATCTATTAATAAAAAACTATTTAATATTACTCTTAATTGATGTAAAAAAACATTTGCAATTCGATTACTTAAATCAATGGGATGAAATGGAATAACTACCCTTAAAATTAAATGAATTAATAGCGAAGCAAGTTTACAATTAAAGTTACAAATAACTTTCAAGTTTAAATTATTTATTTGAAACATTAATACAATGTTTTAAAAGAAAACGTCTTTCATTTATATTTATTCAGCTCATCTTTACACGAGGACACTTTCTTTTTCGTAAATCTGGAATTTATTAAGCTTTGAACTGATGTAAAATAAGATCAAAATGTTTTTAATTCAGTAAGAAATATCAACAAATAATGTGCTAAACTGAACTCCACTAAACGTTTATGTGTTGGCGCCTATTTCATTTCTTCTTCGATAACGCAGCTGAACCGATAACACTGACGTGAGTTGAGCTAATTTCCAAAATTAAGTTTGTATGTTTTAGGGTTTCAACCAACTATTTGGGAAATCGGTCTACTCACGAAGACGTTGTACAGGTCTTGTGTGCACCTCAGCCTCCAGCTACGGCTCACACACTGCTTCGTTCCAATCGCAGCTGAAAAACAAAAGCTTTGCTTTTTTGCACTCGTCCTTGCGGCCTCGGATTGCGGACTGCTTCGACTAACGAGTGTACCAAATCGGACGTAAAATGCGGCAGTTAAAGTGCAAAAATATATATAATATTTTTAATGTTACCCCAAAAATTGTTCTGTGGACCATGATCGTTTCTCACTGACCATTCCCGACTTTAGGTCTCACCATAGGAGTCACTGCAATAGCTCATCATTCCTATAAAAATTCGCTAAAAATAGAAAAACTTTGACACAGCTCCGTAGTCAACTTACTGTCAAGAAAGTTAAATAAAACCAAATCACCTTTTCTTTAGTTTCTGATAGAATCGACAAGGAAACAAACTAAAAGATTTAAAACTTTGCTCTGTAAAAGTTTATGTTTTCCATTACAAGTAACTTTTACTGCAAGACAAAGCGGATTTATTTATTTGGCAGAATGATTGAAACAATACAGAGCCATTGAAATAACGCGTTTACACTGTTGGCGTGTAGTGACAATCATCGATTTTAATTAATAGTTTCACACGTACTAATATAAACCAGAAGTTTAATGTAACAGCTGATTGTAAAAGAAGAAGAAATCGACGAAATAAAATAGGCAGTGCTAAACTCAATAGCTTTAATTCAAAACTGTGTGGGTTTAGTCACGTCACGCTACCTATGAAATTGACATTGCACTTCCTAATGTATAAGTTGTCTGTATATATACTAACTAGAGGACACCCCTGCGTGCTCCGCACGCCAGCCCCCAATGGAACCTTCTAAAAACATGTGTTATGTTTTATTTATAATAAAGGTGTACTATTAATAATAACCTCAAAACTAAGATGGTAAATAATGATAAATGTTCAAATCAAATTATTGTTTATATTTGATAACAGCTGTTATAATCATGGTTAAAAGAACCAGCAAGGCTCAAGTCTACACTTTAAAACCCTAACCTAAAAGCTAGAAATACAAAAATAATTGCTTCAAATTTTTAAATTAGCTGTTAATGGAAATGTTGGAGCAAACAGTTATATTATCTGTTATTTTATTCAATTGGTTGCTATGGTAATAAATGTAAATTACATGTGTTGGTTTATCATTCTAGGCCTAAGAATTTTTTCCGACTAAATTTACATATTATATTGAAATAAAAAATGTGTTTATAGAAATGAATTATAGCCTATGTTACTCAGGGATAGTGTAGCTTTTTATTATTGAAACTATTTTTTCAATCGGTTAAGTAGTGCCAGAGATTACCCCCTACATACAAACAAACAAATGTTTACCTCTTTATAATATTATAGTACAGATATACCTACTAACATTATAAAGAAGTAAAATTTGTTTGATTTTTTGTATGTAAGGGGTAATCTCTGGAACTACTGAACCGATTGAAAAAATATTTTTACTAATAAAAAGCTACACTATCCCTGAGTAACATAGGCTAGAATTAACTTTGATTTAAGGATTGAAACAAACCCTATAACAATAAATATTAATTGTTATACTTTCCTTAAAGCTAGAGAGCTGAAACTTTGTACATTTTATTTATTACGAGACACATAGAAAAGATAAACTAGATTTGCATTTTGTCGCGTACTGCTAAGGGGTGAAAATGGGATAACAACCGTTAAAACAATAAAAATTAATTGTTAAATTTTTTACTAAAATTAGTGAGCGGAAAATGTATACATTTGTTTCTTACAACATACATAGAAAAAATATCATAGATTTAAATTGTGTCGTGAGCTGCAAAGTACTGAAAATGTAGTAACAACCAATATAATAAAGTGATTATTGTTATACTTTCCTTAAAGCTAGAGAATAAACCCTTAATTTTTATATTTAACAGTAGGCCTATTTAGTTATATAAAATAACCTGTTTGCATTTGCTTCGACGCGAGCAGTGTGCCTAGCCCTCTAGTATTAAATAAGTTAAATTGGTAATACCTCTAAAATGGACATAGTGCTTTCTCATTTTTTTAAACGTCTAAAGCTAGCCATACACGGTCCGATTTGTAGGACGACCGAGTTGGACTGCAAGTTGGATGCGTTTCACCACTCACGATCCAACTTACCATCCAACTTACGATCCAACTAACGTTTCCATTAATAATAATTCCATTAACAGCTGATTTTAAACTTTGAATCCATTATTTACTTTTCTAAATTTTAGGTTAGGATTTTATTAAAATGTAGACCTGAGCATTGCTGGTTCTTTTAACCTTTATTATTTATAACTGATGTTATAATATAAAATAATTTCATTTTGGACATTTACGATCTTAGTTTTGAGGTTATTATTAATCCTACATCTTTATTATAAAGAACATATAACATAATTATGTGTATAGAAAGTTCCAACAGGGTTGGCGTGCGGAGCACGCTGGGGCATCCCTAGTAATAAATAAAAAATATACACATTGATTTACATTATTCAAAACGTTCTCAAATTTTCAACTCCACGACAAGAAATCATTCCAATTCAGTCGTCTTTCCTTGTAGGCCTAAATTGTGGTAGTTGTATAAAAATGTACAGCGATTGCTATATGCAAATAATTAGAATGAAAATTCCCTATATTTTGTCAGTATACTTACAATCACTTAATTTTTACTTTCTCCACCCTATACGTAGTATATGGAGAAAGTATTGTTTTCGTAAAAATGTTCGAATTTGAATTTTCAGTTGAATTATTTGTTTTGGTGCTCCCAGAACCCCCAAAAATTGTTTAGTGCAATTATCTGTGTTGGTGCTCCCTGAACCCAAAAATATTTTTAGTGGAATTTTTTGTTTTGGTGCTCCCTGAACCCAAAAAAGTGTTTTTAGAGTGGTGTCTGTCTGTCAGTCTGTCTGTATGTATACACGACCAGAGAGGACACTATTGGTCCGATTTTCATGAAATTTGGTATGTAGGTACTAAACCCTAATATCTCCAGGCGTTTTTATCATTTTTTGGAATTTTTAATTTTTAAGGGTAATTTACCCCTAAAAACCTATAAAAAACGACAAAAATGCAAATTTTTAAAAACGGCTCTAACGATTTTGATCAAATTTTCAGTATTTATAGTGCTTAAGATGCCAAACAAAATGACACCACCCGCTTTTATCAAAACTTCGGCGTTTTATAATTATGGGGAAATGTTTAAAAATAAACAAGTTTATGTTGTTAATCTAGCATCGCGACGGCGGCCGCACGGGGTAGCACCACGGTAGCGAGCACGGCCAGTAATTCAAAGGTCGCGCGATCGAATCTCGCCTGGGACAATAATTTTTTTATACGATTGACGTAGGTAGAATATTATTTTTTTGTTTTGTTCTAAAAAGTAGTAAAAAATAAAATGATTAAAAACAATATTATTTTGACTACCAGTAAGTTGGGAGAAAGTTTGTGTCAGTTAACTGATACCGTTTATTTAAAATATAGTAGACAACCGCTTATATTTTTTTCAGTATAGAAAACAATAACTAGCCTATATATTTTCAGTATAGTAGACGATCGCCTACATTTTTCAATATACCGTAGTAGACAATCGCCAATATTTTTTCAGTTTACTAAATAATCACCTTTATTTTTTCATTATACTAAACAATCTACTATATTTTGTCAGTATACTTTCAATCGCCTACATTTTTCAGTATACTAAACAATCACCTATATTTTTAAATATAGTAGACAACTGCCTAATTTTTTTTAGTGTATAGTAAACATTCACCTATTTTTTTCAATAGGTTAAGAAATTATTTTTGAACTATTGTGACGCGAAGATGCTCAAAAACATGTCAGTTTGCATAAATTGCATCACTTGTGTTCACAAACAAATATTCTCCCGGTACAATTCCATAAATTATAAAAACCCTTTATTATCCATTATTATAGAAGTAAAAATGTACAAAGTATAGGGGAAAAGGGAAGATCAAACATCAACAAGGAGAAAGTTTAAAATGACAATCGGACGATCACCCCATTCACAGTCCGACTCCGTCGGAAGTTGGAAGTCGGATCATCTTGTAGTCTGATCTGGGACTCCGATTTGTACGATTATCCAACTCGTCGTCCATCAAGCCCATTCACGCTCCTACATCGGACATCGGACATTGAATCGGACTACAAATCGGACCGTGTATGGCCAGCTTAAATTTACTAACTTGGTTGCTATGGTAACGCATGTAAATGCATTAAATAAACGAGCGTTGCTTAACTTAAAATTAGGTTGTTAAACTATTTAACTTTAATATTAAAATAATTATAATAAATTAAACCTTTCTCGAAGATTTTCAAGAAATTTGTGTTGGTTAAGTACAATAAAAATAACATAAACATTATTGTCTACTGTATATACACTATAGACAATCGTGTTTTTATGTTATTTTTAAGATTTCAATTATGGGACAAGATTAAATAATTATCAAATTTTGGACTAAACCAATACAACCAACGATTTATATTCATGACAATTTTCACTTCTGTCAAAAGTCTGCTTTGTTTTTATTTTTTCACTTTCAATAAACTTTTTATTGAGACGTTCGGATCGGTTTCTAGGTAGATCCTAGCTTACTAGAATGTTTCTTGCTCATATTTCCATATAATAATAAGAGTTTGCTCTCATAAAGTGTATTTGCTGTTACTACATAATTTCACTAAACTAGCAGTTAGTGCTACAACATAGGTTTATTTCTAAAGCTTGATTACTTTTTTCACTAAACTTATGTAAATATATTGACAAGGTTTTCCTTCGACGGAAATAATACGAACAAGACAAGTCCATTCTATCATAAAACGTAACAACCAATTAGAGAATGATTCTCACTTTGTCGTTATTCCAGTTTGAATCAACTCCTATAAAAGCGAGTACGTGGGTAACGTAAAGTGTAAAAGCTGATTTCGCCCATCAACTGTAATACCTAAACAAACCCAGCTTAGATTATTCTTTGGGGTTTATAACTTCAATCATTATAATTTATTGTGAAACAGATTTTCTTTAAATATGAGTTATAGAACTAATGTATGCTGTAATACGTTATAAGATTTGCTTTGAGGTTATAAACTGAATATAAAAATAACAGAATTGGTGTTATCATGAATATTGGTTTTATCATCAATACATTCGTTTAACTTCGGAAACATTCGTATAACATATTCGATTATTAATGTCTTCACTATAATATTAACAACTTCTAAATCATTTGATCTATCACTATGAAATATAAAGCAATTGAAAGATAATATATGTATCTTTCTTTAAATATATAATATCGTATATGAACGCAAAATTTTAACAAATGGGCCTACAGTTTTATAATCCTTTTAATTGTCACATTTACCGAGTTAAAAATCCCCTCCAGCATAGTTAGGTAGGCCTAGATAAAGTCTGTTGTTTTTAAATAATGTATTTCTGATGTGTATCTAATTAATCTGCCTGTGATTTTTCACGGAGGCTAACATTAAATAGTTTCTGCAGCATCATTTACACACATGTACAAATTTTTAAAACAATAAAATAGGCTTTTAGGTTTCATATTGATCTGTAAGAGAAATAGACCTTTGTTTCTACTCGAAATCATATTAACTTTAATGACAAATTTTGAATCCAGAAATACAACGTTTGCAAATTATGGAAGAATTTAATTTCAAGAAATTACTTTTACTGTCACATTGCGCTCAATGTTTTTCGTTGTGAAAATTTAATATCCTGTTGATAAATATCAAATCTGGCAATGCTCGAACAAATTCCAGTACATTGTTGCGTTTAATTGTTGTGTTTATATGTTCAGTAGTTATATTTTGTCTAGTGCCATTGCAGCTGTTATAACTACGTAATGTACTGAGGGCATACAGCCAACGTTAGCTTAAGGCTCGGCAAGAGTGAATCCATAGTTCTCAGTAGAATAAATGAATACAGAACTTATAAGAAGCGCCACGCTTATGGAGAATAGTCTGCCTGGTTAGTTACCGCCAAATCGAGCTTAGCGCTGCCTCTCTCTCTGGTTGGTCCATTTTCTATCTCACTTACACCTGCCTCACTCAGTAGCACTCTCTCTATCTATAATCGATTCCACGTTCACCGTGCAGTACAGGTCTTAAGCCGTGTCCACACTATGTCGTACAGTAATGTGGACTAGTCGACCGACATACATCGTAGTAAATTGAAATGGTGTTAATTTAATTGAACTTAAAAAATGAGTGATGTATAAGATACAGCAGTGGCGGCTGCTGCAATTATCATTGCACTTGTTGGAAGCGAGCAAGATCGTCGTCGTCGCCCACGGAGGTTTTGGGTACGGCCCAGCCTTGATAAAGGTAGAAAAAAGTACAGATGAGTTTATGAAGACCTTGCTTGATGAGGTTGACTAGTTGAACCAGGAATGTAGATGTGACGTGGGCTTTAAAAATTTTTTTAGATTAAATAATTCCGATTTTGAAAATGTATTAAAAATAATTGCACCTAACATCGTTAAAAGATACACGTCATTCAGACGAGCTATTCCAGTGAGCCAGCGCCTTGCAGTTACGCTGCGATTTTTGGCATCTGAGATTCTTACACTTCGTTGGGCTACCTCTTAAGGACTTCAAAGCAAGCAATCTCTTTACATTGTACCAGCAGTTTGTGATGCCCTGGTAGTAGCGCTACAAGATTACGTCAAGGTAAGAAAAGTAAAACACAAATTTTAGACGTCACATAATTTGTTTATTGAATTTAAATTATATACTAAACATATAAAATTAGTTAAAGTTTAGAACAAATCTTGGTGTTCATTTTCGTTGTAGTAATTTTGTCCT
>JAGFPH010008635.1:0-11964 GCA_018207615.1 Philaenus spumarius
CACGGAAATTTGCAATAATAGTTATTGACGTGAGCGAACTAGGCCCTGCTTATAATCGAGCTTTAGCACGGTCTCCTGGTACTAATAAATAATGTGTAGGATTAATAACAACCCCAAAGCTGAGATGGTAAATAATGTTAAACGTGCAAATCAAATTATATCGTATATTTGATAACAGCAGTTATAATAAAGGTTTAATGAACCAGTAAGACTCAATAAAAACCTAACCTAAAAGTTAGAAATACAAATAATTGCTTTAAAGTTTTAAATCAGCAGTTAATGGAAATATTATTAAATTTTATATGTTATTTTATTCAAGTGGTTGCTATGGTAATAAATGTAAATACATGTGTTGGTTCATCAGTCTAGGCCTAACCTAAGATTTTTTAAACTAAATTTACAAATATTGAAATCAAAATGTTTTTATAAAAATGAATAATAGCCTATGTTACTCAGAGATAGTTTAGCTTTTTATTAGCAAAACTATTATTTCAATCAGTTAAGTAGTTCCAGAGATTACCGCCTACATACAAACAAGCAAATCTTACCTCTTTATAAAATATTATTACAGATAAATATCAGAAGAGAAAGCTATATTTACTATGCTTTCAGTTTTGGTTTCAAATTTATTCACTATTTTAATAAATCACTTGATCCTTACATAGTATTTCTCAAATGTGTTTTTTTATCTCTAAGCAATATCTCTCTTAATTCTTCATCCAAACTAATTATAGAAACGTAATTTTAAAGCTTATGTTCCCCGCTGTTGATAAAAAATACACAAACAGCTTAAAATGAACGTTTTAGTTACGAAAATAGATTAAAAAGACTTTTATATTATACTTCATATGGTTCCTAATGAAAGGCGCAATCTATTAACAATCTGTTTAACTACCATGACAGGTGTTATAGTTAGACTGTTTACATTTTACATTTAGATTCTTATTTTATAAACCAATGTAAATAAATAAACGTAATTAACTGAATTAAATCAACGTTAAATCAGGTAAGGTCAGCTAGTTATTGTAAATTAAGTGAGGCATAATAAAGCAAGCTTTCTTTTGTAATATTTATTTATTTTAAAATATTAATTTGTAACTAATTTTACATTTTATTTATTTTATAACCCTCTGTTTATTTAAACTATTACACCACCACTGATAAATGTATTCAATAATAATGGAGAACCACTTTCACCCAGAATAATTGATGTCTCATTTATCCTTGACTCAATGATAAAAAAGAATACACCATTGGATTTTTTTTTTAATTTTTTTTTTTTTTTTGTAATTTAATATTTTTTCTTAAAATCCTCAGTTTTTCTATTTAACTTTGAAAAGTTTCAACCACGGTCATCTTGAAACGAATAACGGCAGCTACTTATTAAACCTCCATGCTGTGTTTCATGAGTCTAACTAAGGGTACATACACAGTGGAGCCGGGATGGTAGCTAACTTGCTTACTAGATGAGTACCTTGCCGGAATGAGGGGAGCACACGCTGGACTCTCTGCGCTTCCTTGCTTAGTTGCTTGTTGTCATTCAATATGAAAGAACTTGATAAGGTGTCTTCACGGTAGATCACAATTCTACAACTTAAAATTTCAGCAACACCAGAATTTTATCATAAATATACCAAATAGTTGTGTAGGGGCCTATTACACTGTAAAAGTTCTTTGACAAAGATCTTTGATGAAAAGAGCTGTAAACTTTTACAAAAGTTGAATGAATAGGGATATGCATTTCAAACAACCTTTGACAAACTTGAAATTTTATAAAAAAATTTCCATTTAAGTGTTATATTTCTTTATCAAAGTGCTTCTATAAAATAACTTAATCAAAGAAATGTGTTAGTGTTATAATAGGCCCAAAATAGTATTTTTTTAAACCATGATTTTCATGAAAGCCTAACAGCTAAATAAATACTGGGTGATAATGATTATATAATGATAATATTTTTAGAAACAAAAGTTACAACACTCGCTTGCAGCAGCCAACAGCTGACAGTGGTAGTGGTAGGACTGCCGAATGGCGTAATGGTGACTGCGCAGGCGCTTTGAGCTATGTAAACAAACGGGGTAGCAATTATATTTCCACCCATAACACACAGACGGATGGACAACTGGTAAACTAAGCAAGATAAAACACATGCTTTATTGTATTAGTTGCCAGTTTTGACTTACTTACAAACATGGTGAGGTTTGGTAGAATGGTTGTGGAACAACCTGTATATTCTTAGATTATATTCAAGAACATAATTATATTATGCTCAAGAAATAAATATTAAAATTTATAAAATCCGTCAAATAAATTATTTTGTCAAATATTCATATTATCAAAAATTTCATTTGTTTGTCAAAATCCCCTAATTCATTAAATTCTGGCAAATGAAAACAAAAATATACTAACTGACCAGTGCGAATATTTCGCAAGTTAGGAGTAGGCCTACACTTAATTTATTTAATACGTTGGTTTAATTCAGTTAATTACGTTTATTTATTTACGTTGGTTTATAAATAACAGTTTATAAAAAGGCATAACGCTGATTTAATTTGATTGATTTGCGTGATAGCATTGTATTTGGATAACCTAATAGAACTCCGATCCAATGCAATATTTTGTTCCACTGGAAATTCGACTTTTTGGCGCTATCTATTGGGGAAACGATGGAAGCTGTTTGAAACACCAATGCTACCAATGCTTTCTCCCTAGCGCTACCTCGCGGCGCGATCATGTACTATTTTCGCGACAACCTTTTTCCGGCACATAGCCCCCATATGGATGCAAGATCTATTTATTATTCATGATCTATGGTGATAGATTACACTTGTATGTGTAATGTAAACAATCTAACTATAACAGCTGTCATGTTAGTTAAACATATTGTTAATAGATGTCGCCTTTCATTAGGAACCATATGAAGTATAATATAAAAGTTTTTTTAATCAATTTGTGCAACGAACTCATGAATTTTAAGATGTTGTCTATAGCGGGGAACATAAGCTTTAAAATAATCCTTGAATAATTAATTCTGATGAAGAATTAAGGGAGATATCGTTTAGCGACAAAAAAAAACACCTTTGAGAAAAAAATATATAAGGATGCGTATTTTTTAATTTAAATTAATTAACTCTCGCATGAACTCTGCGGCTGGTAAATTCAATTTAATTATCTCCTTTTGGCATTCTCCCCCTCTGACGTTTTGTAAAATACCCGAATCTCAATCACCGCAATATATTAAATTAAATCACAATTCTAGGAGATTCTTTCAGACAGGAGCGATAATTTCTTCCCAGGTTTCCTGGCAGACGGGAAGACTGCAAATGATCCTTGAAATTACAAACCTGTTCCTGCATATTATCAGGGACTTTGCATACAAATTAGACCGCTATATTTTGCACTCTATTCTCAGCGGCATCTTATCAGTGTTTTGACAAATGCACAACTCTGGTTGAAGTTAATATAACGCTACCTCATTAATATTCCTCATTCGATCGGATCTGTAAATTTAGATTTTGTTCAAAGCGTTTAACAATACATTATAAACCTCCAGCAGAGCGTTAAGTCTGGAGGGAGTGTAAGCGAATAAAAAATAATTTTTATTCGGAAATAAATCTCTTCACAATTGACAGTTAATTAAGAAGCCCTGGAGAAGTTTTCCTTGTTTCTGGAGCAAACGCGACATTTCTGGTTTCTATTATTGAAATTCAATTTATTTTACGGCTTTTCTTTATGGAAGTGTCGTAAATTGATTTTAGAAAATAAACTCATATTTGCTTTTTAATGAAAAGAAGACTTTGTTAGTAACAACTTAACTCAAACTATACATTTACTATGTTGATGGAATAATAAGATTTGAAGAAATCGATTCCTTTGTCCGAATTGTTGTGTAATAGTCGATTGATAACTTGTTTGTACTATAGGTCTACCTGTTGCATTACTAAATACTGTGTTATCAACTCCTATAAAAGCTAGTGCACGTACATACGTGATTACGTGAGTAACTATATAATATAACAGCCGATTTCACCCATCATCTGTAATACTTAAACATCTTCGTATAACATATAAACATGTTTCATTATTAATGTCTCCATTATAATATTAATAACTTCTAAATCATTGGATCTATCAATATGAAATAAAAATCAATGAAAAGGTAATATTTTTATGTTTATTTAGAAATATAGTAATGTATATAAATACAAAATTTTAACAAATAGGCCTATAGTTTTATAATCCTTACAATTGTACACATTTACCGAGTTAAAAATCCCCGTCAGCATAGTTAGGTAGGCCAATATAAAGTCTGTTGTTTTTAAATAGTATTTTTTTAAATGATGTAATTCTGAAGTGTATAAAAGGTGTCTTAAAAGTCCCACCCCCCGCTATTATTTTTTTTTATTTTTTATTAATGCAAATAGACAGATTTGCTTTCGGGATTGTTAACATGACCAAAATGGAGTTTTTTAATTTATGTCAATTTCAACCTCTCCCCCAAAAATTGGGTATTTTGTTTGTATGTCGAAAATTGTAAAGAGAACCCCTATTGAGTGACACATCATTTTAAAGGCCTTGATAAAAGAAGAAGATTGGCGCAAACCGGAGGTCTATATGTTGACTCTATCCAACACAATGGCCAATCAAAGTTATAATTTTTCCCCATTTAAATAACATTAAAATGTTAAACATGATACATCTGTTATTTTTACAAGGGTTTCTTCCAGCAGGTCAGTAAATATAAGTTATAAAACGGTAATTAATATAAAAACAGTAAAGCTAAGCTCTCTGGAATTCCCAGGTGCTGGATTTTGGTTTGATACATTCTTGCAAATGCTTTGTTATTCTTAACTGGTCGTGTTTGTTGACTCCTAATAGTAAAACGTCCAGTACCTTGGAATTTTAGAGGGCTTAGATTTACTGTGTTTATACTAATTACTATGTTTTATAACTTAGATTGACTTGGACTAAACCGTTGTAAAAAATGACAGATGTATCATGTTTAACGTTTTAATGTTATTTAAATGGGGGAAAATTATAACTTTGATTGGCCCTTATGTGGGATAGAGTCAACATACAGACCTCCGGTTTGCTCCAATATTCTTTTTTTTTATCAGGGCCTTTAAAATGAGGTTTCACTTAATAGGGGTTCTCATTTAAAATTTTCGACTTGCCCCCAAAATACCCCATTTTTAGGGGAGGGGTTGAAATTTACGATACACCAAAAAAAACTCAATTTTTGGTCTTGTTAACAATCGCCAAAGCAAATCTGTCTATTTCCATTAGTAAAAAATAATAATAGGGGGCGTAGGACTTTTAAGACTCCTGGTATAATTAATCTGCCAGCGATTTTTCACAGGGCTTACTAGTGTTTAATTAATATGGATAATATTGAAAATATAGTGTTATATAGCTATGAGATGTCATTAAGAATAAGGCATAGGCTATGTAATTATATGTTCGCATTCTAATTCTAACGGCCGCATTTACATCCGACTTAGTACACGCGTTGTTTTTTCGTAACGCTCGGACGAGTTCGTCAGCCAAAAAATAATTTAAAAAAAACCGGAAGTACGTTTTTTGACTGGAAGTAAAACTTTTTGATATTTTTCGTACTTCAATGATATATTTTTGGGATTTTATCTAAAACAATGAATGCAGGAAATTATCCCCCCCCCCCCCCCCCTGAACATTTAGTTTTTTACACAACTTTTAGCCCATCTGGTTCACGAAAAATTGATCAAAACGTAAAATACCTTGAACATATCCAGTTCAAATCCACTTGAGAGCAGCCACAGATCCGAGACATACGGCCGAGACGCAAACTCGGTGTTTGCCCACTGCGGGCTAAGCGAAGCAATCCATAACCCGAGGCCGCAAGGTTATGATGACTCCTACATCTTAGAAAATTTTGTAAAAAGTAAAGTTTACGAAATCGATTTGGAAGCAATTGCTTAAAATAAACATTTTTTGTCTCTTCAATTTTTTTCTAAAAACTCTTCCTTTTCGAGATATATTAGCAACTTTATGTCGATTTATTTCAACACGTTTAGGGCCGTCGTTTTATTTTGGGATATCCGATTTTTATTTTCTTTATGCAATTTTTCTATTCTTAAATAGACCTTTAAAATGAGGTATCACATGACCATACTTCTCGTTTAAAAATTTTGAGTTGCCCCCAAAATCCCCCATTTTTAGGGGGACACTCAAAATTTCCGATTGGTTCAAAAGATACTTTGGGTTAAGTTAGTATCGTTCCCCAAAGGATATTTAAAGGATATTTATTCCCCCCTAAACACAAAAGTTAAATGGGGGGACGTGACTTTATAACCACCCTGTATATTGTACACGCAGCTATTCAGCTCCTGCATTAGTAATCACGTTTACCAAATAGTTTTTTTAGTCCCCAAAACATATAAACTTAATTTGGAAACTCACGTCAGCGAAAATCAAATTATTTTCGTTTCTTGCTAAGAAAGTAATATTTATTTGTAACAATAATAATTTTATGTCGTGTATTTCTGCTGGAGAATAAATAAATTTAATAATAAAAAACACTTAGTCTGGTATAGAAACCACTATTTTAGTACTAAAAAAGTGGGACTTAAAAACTAATTCCTTCCAGAAGCACACGTACTAATATTTAAATCAACCGATATTCGGTCTGGGTTTGATTTAATTTTCAGTTTTCTATCCGGAGATGGAAATTTGCCAATTCATTGAATAGAAATATTAAACGATGCATTCAATAGAGAGATTAAACTGAGGATTTGACGGATTTATTTATTTTTAATTTAATTTATCGAATAATCTCAATATGAACAGACAACACCTGAGACTTTATTAACAGACTATATTCGAAAATTATTTTAATATGAGCAGACTATACCTTACCTTTTATTTCAAAATTGAAAGGCTATACTGGATCCTTCATTTAAAATTTTATTAACAGACTATACCAGAACCTTATTTTAATATGACCAGACCTATACTTCCCATTTATTTCTATAATAAAAAGCTATACTGGAACCTACATTTCAAAATTAACAAACTATACCATAACCTTATTTTAATATAAACAGACTATACCTTACCATTTATTTATACACTAAAAAGCTATACTGGAGGAAACATTTAAAAATTAACAGACTATATCCAAACCTTATTTTAATATGAACATACTATACCTTACCATTTATTTCTACACTAAAAATCTAAATCTAATTGGAACCTGCATTTCAAAATTAACAAACTCTACCAGAAATTTATTTTAATATGAACAGATACCTTACACCTTATTTCAATATAAAAAGGCTATACTAGAAAAGTACATTTAAAAAATAACAGATTGTATCAGAACCTTATTTTAATATGAAGAGACAACACCTTACCATTTATTTCAAAATTGAAAGGCTGTACTGGATCCTACATTTCAAAATTAACAG
The DNA here is from genome assembly GCA_018207615.1 of Philaenus spumarius. Taxonomy (NCBI): domain Eukaryota; kingdom Metazoa; phylum Arthropoda; class Insecta; order Hemiptera; family Aphrophoridae; genus Philaenus; species Philaenus spumarius. Next base: position 7,444 of record JAGFPH010008635.1, read on the forward strand.
ACTATACAAAAACCTTATTTTTTTAATAAAAACAGACTATACCTTACACTTTATTTCAAAATTAAAAGGGTCTACTGGAACCTACATTTAAAATTTAACTGACTATACCAGAACCTTAATTTAATATGAACAGACTTTAAATGTAATTTTATTTCAACATTAAAATAATTTGTCATTATACAGCTCCAAAAACAGCTGATTTCTATACCTGTTCGTAGACAAGTCCTTATTTTCCGTGCAGTAAATTTGACAGTGCTCCAGCTGATTTTACGATACTCCAGCTGATTCTACGGTGCACCGGCTGATTTTACAGTGCTTCAGTTGTTTTTACGGTGCACCGGCTGATTTTACAGTGCTCCAGCTGATTTTACAGAGTTCCAGCTGATTTTACATTGCTCCAGCTGATTTACGGTACTCCAGCTGATTTACGGTACTCCAGCTGATTTTACGGTGCACCGGCTGATTTTACAGTGCTCCAGCTGATTTTACAACGCTCCAGCTGATTTTACCTTGTAACGTAATATACTAATACTGGAACTTACATTTCAATATTAACACTCAAAGAAACTTCAATATAACATTAACAAAACTGTACTTGAATTTTGTTTGTTGCAGACGTACAACTTAGACGCACAGATAGGGGAATCGTCTGCCTGCGCTACAGCGCTGCTTTGCGGTGTAAAGGCGAACTTCGAGACTGTGGGACTCGACGCAAAGGGCAAATTTGAGAACTGTTATTCAAGTTTCACATCGCGTGTGGAGTCATTGTTTGATTGGGCTCAACAAGCAGGTAACTAACTTTCTCAAGTGAAGTTATAATACCGAAATAGTTAGCTGTGTATGTTATGTTTAACTGGAGTTACTGCTTCAGATGTTAAGTTATTTAAAATTTACTTCAGGTATTGTGGAAGTTTGCCACTGTACTTACAGAGAGTAATTCAATTAGAACGATGTGGAAATGTCACGGTCTACTAATAAAAAGTTTGTCATCCCCTAATTGCGTGCCGTGACGAATGTTACGACATGCACAAAAATAAACAGCACTGAAATCAAAGTAGCTATGGTCGGTTTTTCGAACAGCTGATTACATTGTCGATTGTTGCCAGGCCACGTTGCTTATTAGAGTATTTCCTAACTAACTTTCATGCTTAAAGGTACCCTTGCAGTGACTCTTATGGTGAGACCTGAGGTTAGGAGTGTCAAAGAGCACCGATCATGGTCCACAGAACACGTTTTGTTGTGTTCGTTGGTTTTCTAAGTCGCTTGGACGAGTTCGTTAGTAAAAAACCCAACAACTTGAAGAACGTTGACCGAAAGCAACAATTTATTGAGATTTTTCGTAAATAATTAGGGGCCTATAGGAGATTATTCAGCACATTTTGTTGTTTTACACGACCTTATAACCCGGCTGGTTCCCCCAAAATTGATAAACACGTAAAATACCGTATAAGGGTATCCGTGCGGGAGCCAAGGGCGGCAGCCAAGATGCAAACTGGCAAAGAGAGTTTTTCAGATGCGATCGGAACGAAGCGTGAGGCGGGGCAGAAGGCTCAGATGCAAACAAATTCTACTAATATACCAGGTGTTTTAAAAGTCCCCCCCCTATTTTTTTAAGTTATACTTCTTTGCGCCCGTTGTAATCGGGATGGGGTGTCGGTCGAGAAACCGCGTCACGCGTTAGGAGTAAAATCCGGAAAGTGCCTTTTTATACCTTTTCTCTACAAGAGATACCTCAAGAGTCTCGGTGGGTGAGTGGTTAACGCACTCGACTTCCACGCTAGAATCCCTGGTTCGAACCCCGGCTGGGATGTTTTTTTTTTTATTATAGGAAAGTATACGAATATACGAATGGCCAAAGAAGTATAACTTCCACCGACTGGTCCGACGCAGACCCAATTGTTTTTGTTATTAATGGAAATAAACAGATTTGCTTTGTGGATTGTTAACATAAACAAAAATGGAGATTTTTGGTGTATCGTAAATTTTAAAACCTCCCCCGAAAATGGGGTATTTCGGGGGTAAGTCGAAAATTTTAAATGAGAACCAATATTGAGTGACACCTCATTCTAAAGGTCTTGATAAAAGAAGAAGATTGGTGCAAACCGGAGGTCTGTATGTTGGCTCTATCCAACGTAATGGTCAATCAAAGTTATAACTTTTAAATACATAATATCAAAATGTTAAAGATGATACATCCATAGGCGTAACCAGAGGGGGGTTTTGGGGGTTATAATCCCCCCCATTTTAAAAAATATTTCGCACTTTGTTTACATTAAAATGTGCTCTTAAGAGCTAGTTGTTCTCAACACCTATGCTACAATAAATTATCGATATATTGCTGACATAAGCTTTGGTTGAATTTATTAGAGCATACACATTTGTCGGAAAAATAAACGATCGGTTTATTTACCGCTGACGGTAGCTGTTCGGCCGCTCGCTGCCACTACAATCGTCGGATTTTCCACAGTCTCCCGAAACAGTGGAGAACGTGGCCAAATGCACGCCAGATATCCTTATTTTAGTTTTTTTTTCCTATAATACTATCCTTCAGCCGCGTGTGTAGTTCTTTAAATGAAGAAACCGACATTCTTAAATAATTGAAACATGTTTCTTCTAGTTCCTCAAATCAGGAAACACAGTGTAGAATGCTCCAAAAACTTCTCTTCTTTTATTTATTGATTGGATGAACCCAAATAAGTAAATTTTTTTGCTTTCTTTTCAATCGGCGACGGAATAACAATAAAGCGAGAGTTGCTCCCTGTCCATATCAATAAAACATTTAAAAGAAATAATATCATAACACACTTCGTGATTGATGAACTAGACACTTCAGTTTAATGAATCGCAATAAGTGTGGCTTTTAGACGGCGTCGGAAATTTTACCGCCCTGTGTGCACACTTTAAATTTTATTAGCGGCGACGGTAACTAATCCGCAGCCGACAAAAAAAAACGCCGTGTGTGTTCCAAGCATATGGGGTTAGAGGCAGCGCACGGGAAGATTTGGAGGGGGAAGAGTCATGATTGCTATTCTAAATTATTCTAAAATAAGTCTGAATTACAATTAGAAGTGGAAAATTATACACATACCTATATAATTTTAAAGTACTTTTGTAAAGCCTAAAACGTGCTATTTTACATCTTAATTTAAAAAAAAACCCCTCCCCCCATCCTCGGTAGTTGTAACCCGTCCCATACAGTCGTCCTGGTTACGCCTATGGATACATCTGTTATTTTCTTACAAGGGTTTAATCCAGTAGGTCACTCAAGTGTTTATATTTAATATTTATTTCATTTTTGTTGTATTAAAGCTAAACGATTTAAAGGTTTTGATCGTTGTTTATTGTTTTCAATTCTTTTTGTTTAATTCGTTCTTCAAAAGAAACTATTTAGACCTACAAACTATATCTAACTGAGTCCATGCCTTTAGGGATTTTCAACATGGCAAATGTACAGAGCTTATTATTGAATATTTATTCAAAAACCTGAAATAAATTCTGGATGAACAAACAAAAGATCTTACATTTCAGTCATAGGCCTGCTTAAATCAGCGATTTTAATCCCAAATATTTTAAATTCAGTCATTTAGGCAAAACTATAATTATTATTGCTCAGTTTAAAGTTAACTCGATTTTTACTGTTATTATTTATAAACTAATAGATGTTCAAAATTGTATAATAAAATAACAATAATCCAGACCAAGAGACCAAGATAATTAGTGTTAGTTTAAAACATAGTTTTATGTTTGTAGCCTAACGAATGCCAAGATAGCAATGCATAAAATTAACCATTTCTAAAACTTAAACAGTTTCTAACGGGCAAGAGTCTCTCGCACTTTTATTTTGCGTTAATTCACAAAAATAATCCAACACACTTTGAAACAGTACACGCCCCTCACCTTCTACACGTTAAACTGATCTGTCACTTCTTAAGACTTGTGGATTTATATTCTATTACAAGAAAATAAATTGTTCTTGGAAACATCCTCGTGTAAGCCGTCATTGGCATGTCAAGGTCCAAGGCTATTTGGGGGTATTTTGATTAAAAACACAACCCTTGGGTCTCATGTTTCGCTCAATATACAGTACACGTTGAAAAGAAATATTCAATACTGTACCAGTGAGACGGTAGCATGTTGTGTCTCGGCACCGTAACCAAAATAAATAAACACATATTTACAAAATGGTTTCACAAGGAATAAAATTAAGCAAGTCTGTATTCAAGCAAGCTTATCTTAGCCGGCTTATTATAATAATTCAGTAAACCCTTAAACGTTTGGTGACCCTATTGATAGCTATTTCTGAAGATCTACCGGGCTGATTTTAGTGCTGTTTGTTTTATTAAATGGCAGAAAATGCTGTCATTATTTTCAAAAAATTATGAAATATCAATTTTAATTCATGGGTAGGCCTATATTTATAAGGGCACATTTGAGTTTTTTTTTTTAGTTTTAGTTTTTGGTTTTTTATTGATAAATATTTCTGGGGTTCTGCGAGACCGATGGCGTTGGTTTTAAATGAAA
>JAGFPH010008635.1:20705-31036 GCA_018207615.1 Philaenus spumarius
CCGGCGTTAAACGAAATTTTTGTGGTCAACAAAATGACAACATCCGAAAGTTGTCAACATTTTCTTACAACTGGCAACAAGTTGCCTCAATTTGTTGACAAGATATTGACAACTCTGGTGTAAACGCGGCTTTAAACAACAAACTGAGGAACACTGGTCATGTATGTGCTTCATAATCATTCAACGCATAAAACATTTTCAACAGGAGCAAAGCTTTTACTCTCTTCCTAAGTATCCAAACACAGCTTAATTGTTTTATTGTCCCTGGTAATAGATTACATAGGGTGATCCCCATAATTCCACTCCCTTTTGAAACTCATATATTGTAATAAATGTAATAGAATAACTTAATTTATCCGACCGTCATTTATTCGACTAAACAACACCTCAGAATAAAATACCTGGTTCTGGTTTTCTAACCCAATGTTCGATAACAGCCCATTATTCTAATATTGTATTAAGGGAAGCTTCAAAATCATCCCTTACGGCCTTGAACCGATGCGGCAACGGAAGAATTATGACTGAGGGCGTCACGGAAGCTACGGAGGGTTGTAATGGGGTTCACGCAAATACTGCAGGGTCGTATATCAAAAATATCCGTAAAACTAGATTATATATAGAAGGTGTGTTAGAATTCCTTATCTATACTAATTTATACAGAGGTAAAGTTTGTTAGTTTGTTTGTAGGAGGTTCTCTGGCACTACTGAACCGATTGAAAAAATGGTTTTACTAATAAAAAGCTACACTATCCCAGAGTAACATAGGCTATAATTCATTTCGATAAAAACCTTTTTTTTATTTCAATATTTGTAAATTTAGTCAGAAAAAATTCTTAGGTTAGGCCTAGAATGATAAACCAACAAATGTATTTACATTTATTACCATAGCAACGAACTGAATAAAATAACAGATAATATAGCTGTTTGCTCCAATATTTCCAGTACAGCTGATTTCTAAATTTGAAGCAATTATTTTTGTATTTCTAGATTTTAGTTTAGGGGTTTAAAGTGTAGACCTGAGCCTTTTGGTTCTTTTAACCATGATTATAACAGCTGTTATCAAATATAAGAAATAATTTTATTTGAACATTTATCATTATTTACCATCTTAATTTTGAGGTTATTATTAATCCTACACCTTTATTATAAATAAAACATATGTTTTTAGTTTTTTAGAATGTTCCATTTGGGGTTGCTGTGTGGAGCACGCAGGGGTCTCCCCTAGTCATATAATATAAGGATTGGAAAAAGCAGTTTTGTACAAAGTTAATATGCCATTACAATTGAAGTATTTCTCTTGATATTATCAGTTATATTTCGATATGTTATGTCCTTTAAAATCGACTTAAAACCTTTAAATCGATTGTATAACAAAGCCCATACAAAACGCAGTGGGAGTTCAACTAATGCCATGAATGAAACTCCCATCAAAAGTTGCCCCCCCCCCACTTTCGAGGTCGCAAAATTAGATTTGGCATACCCACACCATACCAAACTATCCTAGAAAAAAAATCTTTTACCGCAATTAATGTAAGCTGAACCCCTTTTTTATCCTCTATATACTGGACTAGAAGTATTTTCATGTTTCATAAAATAATTTCTGAACTATTGCTGGTCTCTTACATTCATCGAGGGGGTTTGTGGGGTTTTTTAATTTTGTTATTTGAATTTAAAGGTATTTTAAAGTTTTCCTTTGAACTTTGTTGTTGACATTCTAATATTTTATTTATAATTTTGTGTACCATGTAAGTGTATATGTACGTATATATATGTACATGTGTATGTATGTGTGTGTATGTATGTGTGTATTTTGCAGATCATTTCGTTATAATATATTCTATTTGTAGCCTAAGTCATGTTAGTTTATATATTTTCTTTACATTTGCTTTGTTATAATTGTTAAAAATTTGCAAATAGTTATATATTTTTTTTATGAGTTCAATAGAAGGGGCTTTATAGCCTCGACTGCGCCCAAAAAAAAAACGGGGATCAACCAATTAATCAATCCCTCCCCCCCCCTCATTCTCGGTTGTGGAATTCGTTATCAGAACTTAAAACTTAAAACTAGTTAAAAATCAAGACACATTTGCTGAATGAACAGTTGTGCAAACTATAATCTTGTTTCTTTTGTTCATTGATGCAACTGACCTTTGTGAAATGCTTTCACGTAATGTAGTTTCGGCTTCGGCCAATGCATCAACTCGACCATGAAGTCATTTTTCCTATAAATGGTTTGACCTCGAGATCAATAACATTAATACAAGTTATTTATAATCTAATTATTTTTATATTTTCCTTTTCACTCACTTTTAAATTGAATATACAGGGTGATTCAGAACTATGAGGGGTCTTGGTAGCTCATTACATAGCTAAAAGTAAGAAAAAAAAACTATATAAACATAGGCCCGAAAACGCTTCGTTTTCCAGATATCCGTAATTTTGTTGTTTTTACAAAATAGTTCATATCTAGAGAACGGTTCGACTGATTAAGTTCAAACTTGGCATGAAGTTTAACCATCGACCACAGAATTAAATAGACTGGACAAGTCGAACGCAAGAGTGAATCCAGTTTTAGAGTCAAATACTCACACAATATGGCGGAGTCAAATACTCACAAGTGTCACAAGTCGCCGGCCGGCAGCCCGAACATGTTGCCACATTACCCGCGAAACGAAGCTCGTGTTCCAACTGTTGTATTATAGAAACTACAATAGGCAATTTTTTCAAAAAAAACTTTTCTGAAAATGTAGATTTTCAGCAACATTTATCTCGCTTACGTGACGCACCTGCCCTAAAAACAAAACAAAATTCTCGCAATGCAGCTTTTTAATGTCACGAATTAAAAATTATATAAAAGTTTGGACTTTATTCGATTTTTAAAGTGCCAAACCATTTTTATTTTCAAATTGTGAACACACCATTAGCGTCCGACACAATTAAACTGTAAGTTTGTCAAATTTCAAAGATTTTCGAGCATTTTCCGCTATTGAAACCACGGTGTAAATGAATAGGGCGCACTGAAAATTTCACTCCTCTCCAGGCCCGCTCGACGTTTCTATCCTCACTTAATATGGCCGACCTAGCTTCCATTCCCACAATGCACAGGCTTATGACATAACCAGTCGCTGAGTTTAACCTAGCAATGATCGATCTCAATACAAATAATCCGTTCTATCTAATCATGCGTTTCAAAATGGCTGCTATTTGAAAATTTCAAACCTAAATGACTTAAAAGCAGTAAGTTTTAACAAAAAATGTCAATCACATTTCTTGTAGCCCTTTTGATTCCCTATCGGATGGTGTAACTTTAAACAATTTATTTACTTATTGTTTTATAAATATTACTACGGTCACATGTTCTTTTGCTGGAATGTACTAGAAGACCATTGCTTCAAATTTTCACTATCTGATTTGTAGTTTGTAGGCCTACTTTATTCTGGTGTTCAAATACATACATACATGCAGTTGAAGGTAAAATTTAATTTGTCGTATATTGAAATACAAGGGGCTATGCCCCTGGACGCTTCGCTCGCAGTTGTAAAATTCGCTAAAGAATCTCGTTAATCTTTGGCTCGTTTGTAAAATTATGAAATAAGGCTTAAATATATTAACAGTAATTACAAGATAACCTCAAATACATGCTTTAGAAACGTGAGAGGTTTTCATTTAGTCCTAGTTCTATCTTCTGTCAACTAAAGTTTTGAAAACAGGCCTAAATATAGTAACAATGATTGCAGGATTAACATAACCTCAATACTATGTTTCAGAAATGAGCCAGGCCTATATTACAAAATTGACTATTAGAATTTATCCATCTTTGCCAAGTTTAGCTTTTTTTTTTGACAAAATAAATTGTTAAATCAGGCCCAATTTATTCTAATGCCAACGTGCTAAAACAGTACAAATTAGCTTGTTTTTTTAACAGTAATTAAAAACTATCCAATGAACAGCTGATTTTGGATAATACTCAATTTTAGTTCTATTCCACTCTATTTTCAACGTGCTAAAACAGTATAAATTGGCTTGTTTATAAACAGCTGTTTTGATCGCTTTATTTACTATTTCGTTGTTATTTTGTAACCAACATGGCAACTCATAAGACCCTATGTATTAATTTTTCAACTTTTAAATTAGATTTTCTGAAAAAATTGCGTTTTTACACGAAATACAACTATATGGGTGTACTTAAATATCAAAACTACACCTAAATACAAAATTCCTTTGAATTCGTTAGAGCCGTTTTCGAGATCCACGACAGATACAAAGATAGATACAAGAATTGCTCATTTAAAGTAATAGGATACTATGGTAATAGACAAATTCTCGTTAAAAATGTTCTAAAAGATCTGCCAGTCTGACCGATAGTTTTGCAGTCACCACAATTGAGCAAATATATGCCTCCATCTAAATATGTTTTATTTAAATTTTATGTACCGTATGTTAATAAAAGTTGCAACGAAACTTTTTAGTTTATTGATTTATTATTTAGTTATGTATGTGCATATTCTTATTATTTAAATTTTCTTTGTATGTACAATACTTAGGTATTGCTAATATCAGTAAGAGATTGTTGTAATTATGTATTCAGTAGAAGAGGCTTCACACCCTTTCCTGCGACCAAATAAAGTCAAACATTCATTCTCTCTCTGTATGTCTCTATCTCTGCCTCTCTATTGGTATGGCAACATCAAAACGCAATAGTGTTATACTCAACATACATTTAGTCAATACATTGATAAGATACATCAATATTGATTGATAACTCTCTAAACAAAGCCTAAAACATTCTGATGGAGATAAGATTGTTAATTTATAAACTCCAGTTTGATATGATACTCCGGTGTACAGGTCGTGCTTGGGGGAGGGCGTCGTCACTGGCTGCCCAAAGTAGCTCGCGACCAGGAGGCGACCAACGAAGAAGGCCGCCGTCTTGATGGTAGGAACCTTATCGACGATTGGATCAGGGACAAGAAACGAAGGAATATCAAAGCCGAATACGTCTGGAACAAACAACAGCTGGGCAAAGTGGACTCGAAGCGGATCGATCATTTATTGGGTAAGTTAATCTAATTAGTATTTGACCTGGTATCGAATGAGCCCACTAAATACAGTCCCAGGAGAATATATTATATCGCGGACAGATGTCACAGTATCCTCGCTGTAGGAATGTATCCCTAGAGGAGGGGAAAAGAGGGGCCCCACTCTTTGTTGTGTTTGCCTTCAGCGTTTCAACCTTAATAAAAAAATATACAACTGTTGCTTCACTGTATAGCCTACAAAATAAGTGCAGTATAGGAGATTATACTGCAAATTTTGTTTTTTCACACGACCTTATAGTGCCTACAGTACCCCAAAATCGGGGGAAAAACGTAAATTCCGTAAAATTACCCGGTTTAAATTAACAGGGGGTTTTACCGTAGGGGCAGTTTCTGATCTGAGGCCCCTCGCTAAGTGAGTTTGTCCGTTCCGAAGCGAAGTAGTCTACAATCCAAGCTCGCAAGGTCGAGGTGAAAACTCTTCGAGCGGAATGAAAGCGCGCGAGCGGGGCTGGAGACTGAGGTGCAAACAAATTCTACTGGACCTAATATACTTCGTACACGCAGGCAGCTATTCAGCGCCTTCGTGAGTAGACTAATAGTTGGTTGAAATTATAAAACAAATTAACTTAATTTTGGAAATTCACGCTCAACTCACGTCAGTGGGAATTATTTATATTTACCACAGTTCCCATAGTTTCCTCCATGGATAGGCCTATTCATTTTCAAAGATTCCTGTGAAGGCTTGTTTACGGAGACTGTAGGATTGCTGAAGAAGTATACCGTGCTTTTCCTTCGTAGTGACAGTTTATGGACGGCCTACACACTCTTCAAGTTAATTACAAACACCACCCTTACGACGTCACTTGTCTACATCACTTATCATTACGGCATTACTTGGCGGTGGTCTTGAAACTCTACAGCAGTTCGCGTCAAAATAGAACCATTGACAAATCTGTCCCGTACGAGCGAAAATAATACTGTCCGATAAAAACTTTCTCTGGAGTGGAAAGCCGTACTACAGCGTTAACTAACCTCAAACAAGAAAATAATAATAAGCAACGTGGCCTGGCAACAATCGACAATGTAATCAGCTGTTTTAAAAACCAACCACAGCTGATTTAATTGCAATACTTTTTGAAGTGAAAACTTCTATAGGCGCACAGCGTCCAAAAAATGTTTGTGAATCGGATTTTATCGTCACGCATTTTTCCGTCACGCTCTACTATATATAGTACACATGTGTATATAGCAGAGTATATAGTTTACTTGGTTATACCTCTGAAATGGACATTGTGCTTCCTCATTTCGTTAATCGTTTTAAAATAGTTTACATGGTAATACCTCTGAAATGGACATTGTGCTTCCTCATTTCGTAAGTCATGTTAAAATAGTTTACATGGTAATACCTCTGAAATTGACATTGTGTTTCCTCATTTCATAAATTGTTTTAAAATAGTTTACTTCGTAATACCTCTGAAATGGACATTGTGTTTCCTCATTTTGTAAGTTGTGTTAAAATAGTTTACTTGGTAGTGTTAAAATAATCAAATTTCAGATTAAACCAATATGACCAACGATTTATACTCATTACAGTTTTCACTTCTGTCGGCAGTTCCGCGAGTGCTTTTTTTTATTTTTCACTCAAACCATAGAGTAAATGGTCACAAAATAAAATTGGTACAATCTTTTGAACGACCAATAACTTGTCTATGCATGTTTCGTGAAAACTGAACATCCATTTCAAAATATCCTTGACTTTTCTATACAAAGTTTTCTTGGCAGGTCTCTTTTCTTATTCACATATGGATTTCGAGGCGGACAGGAACGACCGACCTACCGGAGATCCATCGCTAGCGGAGATGACATCGAAGGCGCTCACTATCTTGCAGAAAAATCCCAAAGGCTTCTTGCTGTTTGTCGAAAGTGAGTATTAGTCTTATAAACTGTATTTCTGAAATAAGGTGTCTCCGGGTCTGAGCTTGGTGCATTCACAAGTAATGTGAATAACCAATCGTTGTAGCGGAAAAATGTCTACACGTTTCGAATAACTACAGTAGGCTACACATATTTTACGAAGATGGAAAAATGTACTGGCTGTCAATACCTGAAATAAAATATTCTTAAACTGGACAAAACTCCCAAGACTGGAAGATTAAACAGCCGTATACAAAATAACATGTTATAACTTTGACAATTTATATATAGGCCAAACAGTAAGAGCTCTCAAAGTAAGTTTTAAAGAAGACCTACCGAAAACGACTAACAACTCCAATTTGCAAGACACTTAATTCATGGATACAATATCGATACTTTGTTAGTTACTTTAAAAAAATATAAATTTGCAATAAATGTATGAGCGGTGGTGAAGATTTTGAAATTTATGAGTTTAAAAAGTAAAAAATAATTTATTCTTGCCCAATACAGATTTATAACCCCATACAGATTCCCAAACCAAATACAAATTGTTCTGATAATTTGTGATTTTAATTTTAATTGCTATGAACATAATTGTAAGATTTAAAACGAAAAACTTTACTCTAGCAAAACACGCAATGCATTGTGTATTGAAAATACTCCCAATACGAGGGTTGGCGTGCGAAGCACGCAATACATTGTGTATTGAAAATACTCCCAATATGGGGTTGCCGTGCAATGCACTGTGCGACGCTTCTCATAGTGTTCATTGTCAAGCTCACGTGTGCGTCCTTAGCAGTGAACGTGTAAAAGGGTTTAAATTCAAATCCCCGGTCCTGACCTTACCCCCCCCCACCCCACCCGAAAAGTTTTTCTGGCTACGGCCTTGCCTAAGTCACTAAGAATTTTATTGCACTGCAAATGATATGAACTGTTGTTTGATTTTTCTCAACAACAGCTACTTCCTACACTCCTTACTATTATCTTTGCACCAAACGTTTTTCGTATTAAATCTTTCAAGTATTTACATAGCTATTGAAAATTCACAATCACAAATTTTCAGGACAATCTGTATAGGATAAGGACGTGACTATGGGTGTGATTTATAGAAGTTTTAATAAAACAAGTCCCCTCCCCCTGGTTTTTACAGTATGTGGAAAATTATCATTCATAACGCGTCGCAAAACCAGTTCAACCTGATCAAACATTTTTGGTACCTGATCAAATTTTCGAGCTCTTTGTTTTTCTGTTTTCTATTGACCATCGCGACACGAGAACACTATGTTTAGTCTGATCTGTATGCAACAGGTGGCAGGATAGACCACGCCCACCATTACAACAACCCTTACCGAGCCTTGGACGAGACCTTGATGCTAGAGGAAGCTCTCATGAACGCGCTGTCCCTGGTAGATCCTGCGGAGACTCTGATTGTACTCACGTCGGACCACTCGCACGTGCTCACTATGGGAGGGTTGGCAACACCTAAAGGAAATCCGATTTTAGGTAATCCTAGCTCTGCATATTGCTTTAAACTTGTAGTGTTAATTCTTTCGTTACTTTACCGTCTAAGAAAAATACTAAAACTAATTTTTTAACTAAATTACAAGTGACAAAACGTGGACTAAGACAGAGGTCGAACCCAGGAACTTTAGCCAAGGACCCAGGACCGGATAGAATAGCCATGCAATAGCCAATGTGATCAGGGTAGCTCAGTTGGCATAGCATTAGCACTTAACACTAAATGTCCTGGTTTCGAATCCAGGTTTGGCCAATGATTTTTCACTTATAATTTAGTTAAATTTACTCTTGCTAGAGAAATGTATAGAGGAAAAATTATCACAATTTTTAAAAAAATAATAAGTTTTTAAGTTTTAACTGTTGTAACTTCTACTGAATTAAGTACAAATTTACCAACATTAAGTGTAATGTTATACCTAACCACATGTATTGCTGTCAATGTGAGTTGTAACAATATTATTCAGGTTGGTTTTAAATATCGTGAATGCGATGTTTTACTTCGAGTTTGAGACCAATACTTCAGAGTTGTAGCGCCAGAGAAGGACAAAGGAATTGTTTGTATTTACCACAATGTGTAGATCCCACAGAAACGTAATTGTTCAAAACACGGCCAAGTTCCTGTACAAAACTTTTCGACCCATACAAGTAGTGAGTTCTTAAATATTCCCAAGTCCTTTGTGCTTTGAATAGGCCTACAGTTTAATCTTCTTTCAGGATACTTTAGCAGCTTTCTTAACCTAAGTCTAATTGATAGCACGAACTAATTTAACTAAATAAATCCATTTTAAACGTTAATTCTCGCAGAGATGTTCTTGTTTTCAATTTTTTCCTTTAAAGAACATACTCAACAATGTAAAATTCAAGGCAGTTCAAAAACTATAATCAATAAATTTCTTATACCCGAAGGCCTATCGTGTGAAATTTCTTGACTCCTCATCCACGGAGAGTTCTTTATAATATTGAAATTTGAGTGAATGAATAGTCAAATTTAAATCCGTTAACCCAATATCATTTAAACGGTTTATTGTATTTTTTTTAGATTCAGTATTTACGTCACAATATGATGGTCCAATATACTGAGTGTCCTATTTTATGCAATAGGTCGTATTTCTTAATTAATATGCTAAACTTATAAAACACTCTACGAACATCCCACTTAACAACGATGTTACATAAATATGTAGATAAAAGTATACGCAAAAACAATAACAGTAGTAAATTATTGAAGGCCCAAATTTTAGTATTAATAGAATCCATTTCCATCAATAGCTATGGACTTGCAGCAACGAGAAAGAGGCATAAGCGTTTTCGAAAAATTTGCCGAGTATCAACAGTTAATTGTAGTTCCTCTTCAATCAGCCTCCTTAATTCATCATCCGTTGCTATAAGGTGAAAATAAAGCTTTTCATTCAAAAAGCAAAATAGAAAAATCGCAATCAAGTCTGGTGATCTTTGAAGACAGTAAATAAAGTTGCTGCCTCGACTTATCCAACGCTTGGGACGATCTCGATCTAAAATCGCTTTGGCCGCATTAGCATAATGAAGAGGAGCTGGTCAGAACGTCCCTCATTACTGGCTGAGTAAGATGAGGAACTCTGTGATCAGTTAATATTGATACGTATCTGTGTCCAGTCATTGTATGACAGGATAAGTCACGTGATAAAACACCATGCATGGTGATGGCAGCCCATACCCTTTGATTTCCTGACGAATTAACATCTCTTGGGAAAAACACATGATCGTTTCAAATTTATTTTCAAAAACAATACCTCAAGAAAGACATTTCACTTTATGTTCGGTTGAAGAATGCATTGTTTCGAGGTTAGATATTGTGATTGAACACAACTACCAAATTGTTTA
>JAGFPH010008635.1:33982-53467 GCA_018207615.1 Philaenus spumarius
GGCCAAAAAACCCCCAAAAAATCAGTTATTATTTTTTTATAAAAAAAACGGCTCTAACGATTTTGATAAAATTTGGTTTATTTGTAGCCTTTAATGTGCCCTACCATATACAGAAACCCGCATCTTTCTAAAAATTCTCGTTTAGCTAATAATAATAATAATAACTGATTTTGGGGTTTTTTTTGGCCATAAAGGGGGTTGTTTTTCAAAAATTTTCAAAACTTTTTTACGTGCATCTATAAAGTCCTAATTGACGTGTTTGGTGCAAATTTGTTTGAAATCGATCGAATAGTTTTCTCTCTAGATAATAATAATAATATTTATTAGTTAATCTCCAACTTTAATAAAAAAAACTCTTCTACCCCACCCTACAAGTCACTGTGAATCTGTTTAGTAATTTAAATATGTTAGTGAGAAAGTATGTGCCAGTTCCTGGTACCGCTTATTATTATATACTATTTATCGTCTATTCCCTCTCCACGCGCTTACTTGTCTATATATACTATGTATCGCCTATTCCCTCTTCACGCTCTGTCTTGTGTCTACGCAAAAAGTTTGCGTGACGCGAGATTTCAGAAACATAGTCAAGCGAAAGTGTCCAACGGGCCAATAGAAATTATCACTTCAAAAATACTTTGAGTAAACATTGTAGACTTCCGCAATCTACTTACTTCCGACAAACGGTTCAAAGGTTTGTTCAAACCTTCCGGGAAAATCGAGTTTGACCGAAGTTAGTTATGTTTATAGTCGGAGTTCCGTCAGTGAATACAGAACTTATAAGAAGCACAACGACCTTGTTAAAGATTAAGCCTAGTTTTATTTGATCTGGCAAGCGTAGCGCGGGTAACGACAGCGCTACTGTCGTCGGTACGGCAATTGTGAGTGAGACCGAGAATAAGCCAGCCATTCTCTGTGTCACTCACACCTGGCGCGAAATATTAATGAGTCACAGACGGGTGGACATTTTCAGCCAGCGCTGCCTAACGACTGCCACGCTAAGCTCGATTTGGCGACAACCTATCGGGCTGACTGTTGTCCATAAGAGTTGTGCTTCTTATAAGTTGTGTATTCATTGGCTCCGTAGAGGCCTATTCGCAGAACGTAATGGTTTCTTTAAACGCTAATAACTAAAAAAAACTTTTTGACTTAGAAATGTGATGTTTACTTATCATATAGATAAAATACTATATTTTATGTGTAAAGTATTTCATATTTTTTATATAAAATTTTCTGGGTCAAATATGTTAGTAAAAAATATAATATTTGGCCCCATACAAATTTTCTACGAATATATACATCCTTTCTCTATATACATGTAAATTATTTGGTGATTATTTTACAGGAAAATCGAGCTTGACTGAAGATATGTTTATCGCTACACGGAGGCCTATAATATGCTGAGCGTAAGGTTTTTTTTAATCGCTTGTAACTAAAAACCGATATGTTTTAAATATTTTAATAAAAAATATAATATACTGCCGAAAATAACTTCAAGCAAATCCATCAACAAAAACTATCAAACTTTTTTGCATTTTTTCATAAACCTAACCTGTTGGGGTTACTTTTGCAATATTGGTTAACTTTCGTATTTTTTGTTTGTAAAAATGTAAGATTTAGTTTGTTGCAAAAAATCTATTCTATTCTAAATAATATAAGTCAGTTTTTTAAGTTTCGTTATTGCAATGAAATTAAGAATGAACTCATATAAAAGCGACGGTACATCCGTACGTACGTACGTACGTGAGTAACATATAATATAACAGCTAATTTCACCCACCATCTGTAATACTTAAACAAACCCAGTGTAGATTATACTTTGGTGTTATGTTTACAAATTCAATCATTATAATTTCTTACAAAGTTGATTTTTTTAAATATGAGTTATAAAACTAATGTATGCTATAATATGTTATAATATTTGCTTTTATGTTATAAACTGTATATAAATACAACTTTTTAACATCAAAATATTCTTTTACACAAATTTAAAGAAGAAAAATACCTACTCGTATAACTTCGGAAACATTCGTACATCTTCGTAAAATATATAAACATTATAAATGATTATTAATTTTCTTCACTACAATAGGCCTATTAATAATTAATTTCTAAATCATTTGATCTATCAATATGAAATAAAAAGCAATTAAAAGATAATATTTGTATCTTTCTTTAAATATAGTATAACGTACATAAATACAAAATTTTTACAAATAGGCCTACAGTTTTATAATCCTTATAATTGTACACATTTACCGAGTTCAAAATCCCCGTCAGCATAGTTAGGTAGGCCTAGGTAAAGTGTGTTGTTTTTTTTTTTATAAACGATGTATTTCTGATGTGCATCTAATTAATCCGCCTGTGATTTTTCACGGGGGTTTACTAGTAAACCAAAATATTGCATTTAATTAAAATCTTTTCCTCCACCCTTCTTTCGCCTCTGCGATATTTTCCCCACTGGACATGTTTAAACTTTTGCAACTTATTTATTTTCAACCAACCTCCGCCCCTCCCCCGAGTTCTTTGGCAAACTGAAGCGTGAGGAGATTCATATATATTATGTAGTATATATGTATAGACTACTGCCTAGCTTGTATGCAATAATCCTTACTACTTATTCTGTTCCCAGGAACCGACTCGAAGGTCTCCGACATAGACGGACTGCCTTACTCGACCCTTCTGTACGGGAACGGCCCTGGATACTCTTCCCCTCGTATAGTACCACCCAACATAAGCTCCACCCCTGACGAACACAATGCGGTCCACGGCACGGCTGTTCCAAGGCAATGGGCTACTCATGGCGGAGAGGACGTTCCTGTGTACGCTCGAGGACCTCTAGCGACCACGATATTCAGCGGGACGATGGACCAGAGTTTCATCCCTCATGGGATAGCGTACGTCGCGTGCCTTGGGGAACACAGTAAAAGATGTTCTGGAGGCGGGGATAATTATACCTTTATAAGACCAGTTCAGGCAAGAGAGATCATTTAAAATACTTTCTGTACAGTGATTAGTAACAAAAGTTGTACAAGGAGGTTTACTTAAAAGAGGCCCAGAACTTTCATGTTTTGTGTTTGCTTAAATGATAGGCCTACCTCTGATTTTGGCAAACCAAAGAATCATTGACAAACTTCTTGTTACACCTCAACGTTCAGAGTGGCATTAAAGTACCACTGACAAATCATTATTTTTTACAACCAGGCTACACTATTTCAAAAAAGGAAATTAATAACTCACGGTTGTGTTTATTCCAGTAAGACGTTAACAAGTGCCTAGCCTAAAATAACGATTATAACTAGCCTAAAATAACGACCATAACTGGCCTAAAATAACGACTATAACTAGCCTAAAATAACGACTATAACTAGCCTAAAATAACGACTATAACTAGCCTAAAATGACGACTATAACTAGCCTAAAAAAACGACTATAACTAGCCTAAAACTAACTGTATAACTAAACAAATTACTAAAATAATATTTATGTCAAAAAATACTTTACTAATTTTTGCATTAATATAATTATAATTTTGTAGATGTCCTAGTTCATTAATTATAATTATTTCATTAATTAAAGAGACCTAAGTTGTGCAAAATGATATTTTGACATTGAATAAACAGCAATTACATTAACAGGACAGAATCGTCTAATTAAATCAGCTGATATTCAGGTAAGTAACCAAAAAATAGTGTACACAAAATCTAAATCTCTCGTTGGGGTCCCGAAACCCTAAAGTTTTTGCGTCACCACTAAAAATGAGAAATATTTTTCACTTTTTAGGTTTTTTACAATATTCTAAACAATCATAAATACCTTAATGAAATGCCTTTATTTTAATAATAATTTGTAGTTTTAGTCAGATAATATTAAATTGAGCGAAAATGAATTCTTAAGGTTAATCAAAGAGGGTGAAACCACTCCTTGAGTAGGAAAAGGGTGAAATACACGACATAGCTTTTTTATAATTGTTTACAGTAGGTTTCGAATAACCAGTTATTAAACAACAACAATAAGAGTTCATACCTTAAGAAATGAAAACTACCCCTGAACTAAACTAACCCTTTCAGAGGTTAAAAAACATCTAAATTTAAGTGCAAATAAAATACGCGTTTGGATATATATTTTTTTTTGCATTTTATTTTAATTTACAATGAATTAGTGTTAAATAATCATCGCCAATTATTTCCTTTTTTATGGGTAAAACCACCCCAAAAACATAGATCAGAAAATAAAAGTACGTAAAATATTAATTTTTTTACATTTTTGTTTTATATTTCGAATAAATAGCCGTTTTACTGCTAAACATATATATTCTCAACAATTGAGATATTAAAACTACCCCTAAATCCCCTCAAAGCATTAAAAAATATCTAATTTAAACAATTGTTAAAAACATTTTGTTTATTTCCAACGAATTAATCTGAAAAACTATATCTTCAAATATGTTCACCCTTTTGAGGGGTAAAACTTCCCCTAAAACATCGTAAACATTAACAATAATTCGTTTCAAATTAAAATAAAATGTAAAAATATATATCCAAACACGTTTGTTAGATGTGCACTTAAATTTAGTTCAGTAGGTTAATTCAGGAGTAGTTTTTATTTCTTTAAGAATTAAAATCGAAATCTACTGCAAAAAATAATAAAAAAGCGAAAATCATAGACCAAGACCGGGATGGTCCATGTTTTTTTACTTATAATTTAATTAAATTAACCTTTGCAGGGGAAGTGTGTAAGCAGAAAAATGATTAAAAATTAAAAAAATAATAAAAAGCTTTATCTTGCATTTTCCCTTTTTTCTTCTCATGGAATGGCTTTGATTAACCTTTGATTAACCCTAAGAATAACATTTTGGCTCAATTTAATATTATTTCACTATAAATAAAAATAAAAGGGGTGTTTTTTTTATATTTAAGGGTGTAGTGGACTATACTGTCTCTCTATTATATAAAAATGCCCGTCATTCACGCAAAAATTCTTGCTGTACTGTGCATGGGTCAGGGTCCAGGTTACCACTACTTCATCATACTACCCCAATCCAAGTGACTGTCTGAATATGCAATTATCTGTTTGCAATTGTATTGACGAGCGAAGCGAGCAGGGAAAGGGTCAACTTTATTTGATAAATTAAGTTTACATACAATACGGTTCACACCAGTGGCGGCTGGTGAATTATTAGTTTGGGGATTCAAACCTACCGGGTGTCTGGGGATTTTTTTTTAAATACAAAAAAACCTGAAAATTGCACTTGTAGACTTTTTTTACTACAATTTGACTTTTTTGAGACATCACTGAAAAGCGTGTAATAGAAAAGAATCGGGGTTATAGATTTGATAAAGATTGGAGTATGTAAATTAATTATAAATGAAAAATTGTGAAGAATGTTGTCTTTCATATTAATATACTTTATTTACTAGTATGAGGTAAAAAGACACAACTTAATAATCGCTCTGTTAACGTAACGCAGATGTGAAGTGGAGCTTCGGCTGTCTTCGGGTGGAGTCGGGAGTCGCCGTATCTAAACTGCAGCGACAAACAATGTTATAGTTGCAATTCCCATTAGCTTCCCTTACGCAAGCGTCCAGAAGGTTCAGTATTTGAGTTGAACCGGCCAATGTATTCGGCTTTGTAACTCGCTGTTTTATTTTAACAACGTTTCACTCTATATTAATGGATCTATGAAACTCAGAACTAAATATTTGTAGTCGTTAAAATATAATGGTATTAAAGCAAATTGCTTGAACCCATAGCACCTCTGGTTTACACCTATGTTTACTGTCTATTGGTCTTTTCGTAAAGACTACCGTGGTTTCGAAAAACAAAGGTGTCATCATCAAGCGGCACAATCAGTCAATTCCAAAATGGAGGTCGTCATAAATATAATAAATCACTTAATCAAAACTCGACGCAATTATTATTAAACAAAACAATGTCGAACCAAGTTACATTTTTGCTAAATACATATCGGAGCCTAGTTATCACTGTACTTCCTCTTCGTTTTTATCAGTTGCAGCAAAATTATTACGATATTTATTTGTTTAGGTTGACTATCCTTATTACTGTATCGTAAATCAAATTTGATTTTATGAAAATTATTTAGTAAAGAATGTAGCGGGGACATGTTTACACAATTTTGTAAGTTTAAAACTTTTCCGCGGTAGTTGTACCCTATATATATCTACTTTTAAAGAACGAGAAGTGTGACCAACATAAAAACTGAACACCCTACAATTGCATTTGTGTATCTTTATCAATGGTATTTTGTGTATTATTTATGACTGGTTTCTTAAATAAGGATGATTATTTATTAGATGATCTGGAGAAAACGGTGGTGTTCTCTTATGCTAATTCGTTTTTTTTTAATTTGTTCAAAAATGAACATGTTCTACCGTGTTTCGTTTAGTAAAAATTGTTTTGTATAATATATAAGTGTATGTATTAGCTTTACGACTACCTCCTACGAGGGAACTGTCTGATTGTGCTGCTTGATGATGACATCACAGCGTTTCGAAACCGCTGAAGCATGTATGAAGTGGGCAATATACATAAAAAATAGGTGCAAAACTTGAGGGTCTTCTTTACCTTGCGTAAAACCAACGACCACATAAGACCAATAGATGGAGCATGCCTATAAAGCTAACACTATAGCGGGTGAAGCCAGGTCGGCCATCTTGGCTGGGTCAGAAAGACATAAACGGCGCTCTCAACTTTGAATTATGCCAATGCTCTCGTTTCACTCAACCTGTGATTTAACATACTTAGAGTAAAGTTAAAATTTTGAAACTTCGCAAGTGTAAAGTTGACAAGTTGTGGGTGCTAATGAAAGGAATTAAAAATCAAATAACACTACTTAAGCCTTTTTAACACAAAAATAACTTTAACTTTTTATATACATTTTTAATCATGACATAAAAAAGTTCCATTGCTACTACTTTTTTTATTTTTTGGTCAGGTACGTTAAAAAACGGTGGAAATTGTAGCCTTAAAACTAAATTTTACTAATCCTATTTTTTTTTATTTGCTCCTTTAGTTTCGTAGATAACTCAGTTAAAGTTAAAAAGTTTTGCCGCGGCGGAAAGAGCGTTCCGCCCATCGACCTGCAAGTGTTGGTATGGCAAATTCGTTGTAGATACTGCATGTATATTTATATTAACAACTACTGTAATGATATTTTTGTGATAACTAGTATATTACTAATACTATATCAATAATCAAAGTTTAGTTTTTGTTAATGTCTGGTACTTTAACGGGAAAGGTTTCATTCCTGAAATACCGTTTAATATTTTATGGCGTCTCAATTATTTTTTTAATTTTAGATATTGTCATAAATTTTTAATTAGTGGACTAGAAATATTGATTGTACTGAAAAGCATTAATTAAGCCTGGCATTATTTAATACAAATTGTTTAGTATCTATTGACATAATATTAAAATTAAGTGGGTAGAGATCCGAAAATACTTTGAAAATAAAATCTTTTCTTACATTACCTGAAATTGTCGTATATAATGTTATATTGAAAAAGTATAGGACATAAAGACAATGAAAAAATATGATTTAAAAGTTTATTTTTAGGCCTACAATGTAAAGTAGTAAAAGTTGAAAATCTATAGTATGTGAACACTAATCGAGCAAAGAATATAATATTGGATAGAATCAAATCACATAGTTGTAATAACATAAAAAGATTTTAATTTTCTTTGTGTTCAAAATTTGATAATATAGTTCTTTTCATTGGTGATTACAATGAAGTTTGAAAGTGAAACATATAGGCTACTTATATACAAATATTTATACTATTTTTAAGGTTCAAAATATAATGATAATCTTACAGAAGTGCTACTATTATTAGTGAATACAAACAAGTTTGATTGTTGAATATGGATTACAAACATTAAATAATTTGTACTAAATAATGAAATTAATTTTTAAAGTCACTAAAATTCACAAGGTACCAGGTAGGCCTATAGTTATTAAGACATAAAAAAATAATTTGTGCACAGGTATCTTCAAAGTGGTCAATAAATGCAATTTCTTGCAACACATTTTAAACCACGATTAATTTTATGTATTTCATCTAAAGCGTAAGAAAATATTTAAAGGATGTATATACGCATGCAGTTAGTTGATTAATTAGTACACATATTTTGTAACATCTAAGTTAAATCAAAATATGAACTTACCCATGGTAGGTAATTCCTTCTATTTTTCCTCTGTTAACACACCCGTAGGCAACGCACGTATTAGGCATCACTATTAATAACAATGAACAGTATACACATAATAATATAATATGATTCAAAGTGTGATACAAAATGCATTCGAAACTACGTAAAGTGAGGTTATGTTAGCGATCTCGGCAGGTTCCCTGTGCGAATGACAATAGCAAAGGCTAGAGCTACTGGCGTTGACGCTCGCGTCTAGGATGAGACATGCCTATCCACCGCCATCTTGCTTGGGTCAGGCGGACAGCTCGGCTTCACCGGCGGACTAGCTATGCTCCATCTATTGGTCTTATGTGGTCGTTGCGTAAAACAGCGAATATATGCACTTCGTACTAATTTGTTTCGGACGTCATTTTTTAACTTTATACGTTGCGAAACTTCTCAAATTGTTCTTAAAGTCTATGTGCTTTTGTTCTTATACCTCATAATTGAAATAAATCGACTGCAACTCCTTTTAATAAAAAGTAATAAAGTTATTTTCCTGGTTATATATTTGTAAATAGAAACCGAAACGCGAGATTACGAATGCATGTTTTAACGATGTCACTACTAGCCAACCTACAAAAGTCTTCTCGTGTATTGGATGGTGCTCAAGATATGGGAACGGTAAGTGGGTGATTAGCAGACGCTGAGACTTGCGTTTTCAGTTCAGCATTGTTCGTCCGTCCTGCTTCTTCAACAGCCACCACAACGTCACTGACTGTACTCGGACCATTTTTATTAGAACCACACTGTACACTAGGTGTTTTCCCAGCGTTAAAGAGAGCCTTAATACACGTAAACATGAAACAATGATGATACATTTTATGTAATAAATTCCTGTCCATTTTCGCATTATGATATAAACAGGTGGATGCCTAAATATAAGTAAACATTAAGACAAGCCATCACTGTTTAGTTTCACATATGAAAATCATATTTCCAAAATAAAAATTGTAAACACCTATAGGCCTCCGTCCAATTATCAAACAATATCAAGTGTTTAAGTTCTTATATTTGCTATGTTTTCTATATTTTAGTTTTCACGATATTTGTTTCAGGGTTGTGTCTCGCCAGAAGTGACCGCAAGAGGCCGTGGCGGAGTTGTATTGGCTAGCAGTGTAATGAGCGACGACGCACCTAGCAACAGTGGCGTTGGATACACACTAAACATTTTTGTATTCATAATACATATACT
Organism: Philaenus spumarius; assembly: GCA_018207615.1. NCBI lineage: Eukaryota > Metazoa > Arthropoda > Insecta > Hemiptera > Aphrophoridae > Philaenus > Philaenus spumarius. The sequence goes on from JAGFPH010008635.1 coordinate 43,383, forward strand.
TGAGTTTTATCATGTTTCAAACCAGCAAACAAACCTTTTTATATAAATTTATAGTTTAAAAAACGATAAGAAAAAGAACAACGAATTAATTTTTTAACTGTAAATTAATTAATATTTTTAGCGCTAGGTTTGGCTTTTAAAACGTGTACATAAAAGACAAAATTAATTATTTACATTCAGTTATTTCCAATTTATTAGATTTGAATTAAGTTTTACACATTCATGACGTCTTTCCCGATAGCTTCTAACGCCCAGTTTTTCGTGGACCATTTAACTACACTCGGTTAATGGCTGTATAAAGCTAGTTCACTCAGATCCGTTCCGCCAGGAAAGATGCGGGTGAATGCTCTACATGCTTGCAAACGGAAGTGGCTGCACGTATTAGCTCGGAACCACTGGGACTTGGGAGCCACATTGCTAGCACGTCAAAGCCTTTTCAGATCTCTTGCAAAAGGTTGAAGGATTTGCTCTCTATAACGCACCAGATTTTACAGCATCCAAATCATCTTCATCAACGAAATAAGGGTCCAGTATGCCTTTCCCTGATACAGCGCATCACTATCAGGGCTCTATAACAAGGGCTAAACCGTTTCTTTGATCTCGGCACTGTGCCGCCAGTTTCACTCTGACGTCACCATGCTGATACACGACAGCTGGTAAGATCTCAGTAATGTGCGCGCAGTCGTTAACTCGCTGTTGTAACTCGATGGAAAGGCCTCAGTAAAATAAAATTTAGATTTTCTTAATCTACATAAAGTACGGATTCTAAAAGTATAAAAAACTTTTATTTTAACGGGTATTTCGAATTTTAATAATTGAAAATATTTGAGAATTATTACAGACTGACATGGAAAAGTTACTAAGCGAGGAATTTTTTTTATTTTTGGGTTATAAACAAACTTCCAGCGGGAAAGTTGTAGCCAATGAAGTGATCTAAACTATCCAATTCACTGATTTGTGATAAAATGATTACATCATTATGATATTGTTTTTTAAATGAGCGCGAGGAGGTGCGGCGCTGCCACTCCTGAAGTACAGTTGTTTGATACGGGAATAACGTTTATGTACATATTATTATTTTAAGGTAATATAGTAAATCACTTGTCCCCAGGTAATTATGCCAGCTTGAAAAAAAGTAAGCATTTTATTTTAACATAAACTAATTATAATTTATAATTCAAATTTGATATTTTTGAAGTGGAAACAAAAAGTTAAGTTGGAGGTTAACGTTTAAAAAATAATATCATTATTATAAGGTAATTCTTTTAATTAAATATGAAACTCATTTTTTTACGTAATTACGATTTTCTTTTTCCATCATTGATCACTAATTTTATTTCTTTGAATGTACGTAATAATGATATTATTTTTTAAACTTTAACGGTATTTCATCTGAAAACCTTAAATTGTGCTGCAATCCCAGGGGTTTCATTGCTAACATTCAGGTACAATAAACTACTCTGTCTTTTTTACCCTTACAAAAGGTTGACCAGTTTGTGTCCTATACGGAAGTCCAAAGCGGTTTTTAAACATTCTTCTCGAAGACGTATTACTGTTCATATTCAGAGATGTTTCGTGAAAGCTTCTTTTCTGAGACTTGAGGAATTGCTGAAGAATTCTACTGTGGTTTTCATTCGAAGGACCTTTTTTGGACGGCCTACTCATCCTTTACGCTCAGTCAAAACACTTTCCGTACGACGGAACTTTTCACCAACTCTTATCACTACGGAATTACATGACGAATGTTTGTGAGATAGATCTTGAAACTCTACAGCAGTTCGCATTAAACTAGGACCACCGGAACGACCTGTTTGTTCCGTTTGTGCGATAGTAATGTCTAAAACTCTCTCTGCAGTGTTAAAAACCATTACAGGGTTAACTAACCTCAAACAAGAAAGTCATAATAAGCAAGTGGCCTGGCAACAATCAACAATGTAATCAGCTGTTAAAAATACCAATTATAGATGTTTTAATTTCAGTACTGAGTATTTTGGCTCGTACAGTTTATTAAAACTTTGAACACAATAATTTCGGACTAGATTGTACTTTTGATGTCCGGTTTGAGTAATTGTGTTCAGTAAAACTATATCTTAAAAATGATATATTTATTATACAGCTCAACAAAATCAGTCGTCAAAATATTTCTTCTGATCCATGATGGATCGTATTGCCAAGTGGTAGCTCAAACCCTATCAGTATGTATTTGTTTACATAATCTTGGCTAGTGATATACAATGTAGATGGTACAAGCCTTTGATAAGGTAATGTCCAAATAATAAAGCAAGGCCAAACAATCACACCTTATTACATGGTACACTCGATCTAATCAGTTGCTGGTTTACATGTCAAGCTAAATAAAGCTTGTGAAATAGGCTACTTCAGTATCATAATACTGTATTGTCACGACATTTAGATATTGTGCTAGATTGTTAACATACAAGTCTAGCTAATAATAGCGGATAAATAAATTTGATTAAAACTATATCAGTCAAACGAGGTACTACAATAAACTTTGTGTTTTACCAGCGTTCACTCAATTTATAGATTTTTAACATGGTTATGTTTCACCACTGAGGGTCGGGAAAAAATTTCGTAGCAATTAAGGTAGATGCAACGGTAGAAAAATATAGGCAATTGTCTAAAAAAATATAGGCGATTGTTTATTATACTGAAAAAATGTAGGTGGTTGTCTACTATACTAAAAAAATATAGGATATTGTCTAAAAAAATATAGGCGATTGTTTACTTCACTGAAAAAATGTAGGTCTTTGTCTACTACACTGAAAAAAATAAATAGGCAATTGTCTAAAAAAATATAGGCGATTGTTTACTATACTGAAAAAATGTAGGTGGTTGTCTACTATACTAAAAAATACAGGCAATTATCTAAATAAATATAGGCGATTGTTTACTACACTGAAAAAAATGTAGCTGGTTGTCTAATAGGCCTATACTAAAACATACTAGCAATTGTCTAAAAAAAGGTAGGCGATTGTTTACTATACTGAAAACATTTAGGTGGTTGTCTACTATTCTAAAAAATACAGGCAATTGTCTAAAAAATATAGGCGATTGGCGATCATTTACTATACTGAAAACATTTAGGTGGTTGTCTACTATACTTAATAAATATAGGCAATTGTCTAAAAAATATTGGCGATTGTCTAGTATACTGAAACAATGTAGGCGATTGTTTACAATACTGATAACATTTTTGTGACTGCATACCATACTAAAAATATGGGCTACTATCTACTATAATGAACAAATATAGGTATCAACCATCTAATTTAAGAATAAGGTTATGCTTGGAGCTGATAGACATCTACCGTTGCATTGGCCTGACTGGTTTAGGAGGTACTGACCCTGATGAGCAAGTCCCCATTGTAGAAACGTAGGAGAGAAAACATATCCATGATTCAATGTTCTTCCGTGTAACGGAGATTCTATAATATTTGTTTTTCAATACTACTTTCTTACCAACGTTTAACATTGGGACTAAGTGGTTTTTTCTTAAAGTTTTCAAAGTGTTAAAACGAATTATTAAACAATTGCAAAAAAAAATACTGCAAATTGTTTTCAATATTACTGGCAATGAACTACAATTTATTATTCATTTTATTATTGTGTACCATATAATATAAATGTCAGTAGTGTTTATCATGTAATTTTTTATTTAACTATAAGACTTGTTACCTGTATATTATGTACATACAACTTTCAAATTAATAAAACTAATCTTTTAAAACTTGTGAGTCTTGTATTAGGCATACTGAATAAAAAACAACAGAGATATACCAAGCGTTCCCGTCAGCCATCCCGCTGCATTTAAGTAGAGAATGCTATACTTCAGATCCAACATGGCGGGTAACATCCATCCCACTGCATATACTGAACTAACCATCCAATCAATAACCATAACCCGGCACAGTAGTGTATTTCCGTACATTAATTGTATCCACTATAGTTGTGTTGTATACGTCAATTAGCTGTATTAATTGTTTCGCTATACAGTTCCTCAGAGTTAATGTAATTAAATTACAATTGAAAAAACATGGACCATACCGGGATTAGAACCAAGAACCTTTAGCTATCCGTGCTAGTGCTTTGCTAACACGGAAATCTACACTGAAATCGATCTTAATTCTATTTGCAGCCTACTGTTATTGTTATTTAATGCTATATACAGGGTGTTTCTACATAAAGAATAAATGTTTTTCCAAAAACGCATCGTTTTACAGATATTCGCCATTTTGGTTATTTTACAAAATAATTGATATCTAGAGAACGGTTTGACCGACTAAGTTCAAATTTGGCATGAAGTTTAACCTAGCGATGATATATTTTAAGAAAAATTAGCGATTATATTCAATATTGCTTTTCAAAATGCCGGCAGTTTGGAAATTTTCAACCTAAATTACCCAAAAAACGGTACATTTTAACAACAAATGACAAAACAACTTTTTTGTAGCTCTTTTAGTGTATATAGTCAGATGTTTTTCTTTTAACACAATCATTTAAATGTCAGTATTGCGTACAAGTGGTTTAGGAATATTTTTTTAAATGTTATGTACAGTTTTATTTTACATATTATTATACTTATTATATTTTTCTACAAGAGTTCAAGCATGAGCATTATTTTAACTCAGAGAGGAATGAGAGGGTGACATTTCCTCACAAATGGATTTCTACCAAATTCAAATGAATCCATCTTTTTGTAGCGTGAATTCGCATTGTTCGGTTGATTTTATTGTTTTTTTATTTTGGCATGTACAATCAGTGTTCCGAAGTTAGGTTTTGTTTCATTAGCTCGTGAATATTCCTATATTGGGGAGTAACTAAGAAATTTCTGGTCATCAAATTGATTCTAAAATTATTTGTTTCAAATGTTATTACGACAAATAAAACAAAATATTGTATTTTCAAACAAGTTTTGAGAATTTAAAATTTGACACCCAGGGGATTTTTTTCAAAAGGCTAAAAAGATGGAATACAATTAAGTGCGATTTTCAAGCATTTTAGAGTTTGATACCTTAGGGAATGTTTTTTTTTTATCAAAGGGCTACAATAATCTGACTCTCTTAACAGTATTTAGTAGCCTACATTGGAAGATGAAACCGTGAAATTGTGGGCGAAATTCTGTGCCTTTTTAGGTACAATTTACTTTATAGAGATTATTAGTTTGTATATATAAAAAACAAAACAGTTCCTAATGCTGATTCCTGGGGGACTCCGTGCTTATTATTTTCCGATTTCACCAACACTTCTCTAAACTCTCACTCACTGTTCCCTATCAGTTCAATAACTCGATTACCAGGTACTAACAATAGGCCTACCCCTGACATTTTGCAACATTTCTAATAATAGGAGATTATGATCAGCACAATCAAATGCCTTTGTTACAGCCAAAAACATACCCCATAACATCATAGCTGTTTCTGTATGGCTACCTGCCAAAAGTAATTAGTCTGCTGGTTAAGAAAAATGCAGTAATCAGATCAAGTGAGATAACATTGAGAAATATCTGGAAAGTTCAGTGTGCCTTAGTTGGCAGTGTATTAGCACGGAACGCTTGAGGTCAGGGGTTCAAATCTCGGTTATGGTATATGTTTTTTTCACTTGTAATTTAATTAATATTTAAATTGATTATCTTATAGATCTTTGAAGTCAGGGCGAAAGGGCTTAAGTCAGAAATTGTTAACGAATTATTATTGTATGAATAAAGTATATATTGTTTGTAATTTCAATGGTTACGCGGTCAAACTTCAGTGGTAAAAAAGTCAAAGTTATATAAAAACAAATTCGTGGTTTTTTTAAATAAATAAATATATATACACATATATAAATATCTTATACAAATTATGCAAAACATCCCAAGCCCTCCGGTAACTAGTCATATCCCGTCAGCTTGGAAGTGAGCCAACCACAGTTTGCTTTACTTCCGCCCTCCTACCCTCTAACCACAGATACGAAAAGTTACCTGTTCTAGCCGAGATTCGAACCCAGTCTCCTCTGATCAGGAAGATTCTACGCTATCCACTCAGCCATGGCTTGTCAATAAGAACTGAGAACAAAACCGCACTTGAGTTATGTGCTACCATATCTCACCCCTTCTCCTAAATTATAAAATATACTTCAATTCAAGCCATGGGTTTGTCAAAACTTTGAGTGCTTCTCCTGTATCGTTAACAATTTCTGACTTAAGCCCTTTTGCCCTAACTTCAAAGACATATTTTTTAAATTTTAAACAGTAGTAATTTTGGGAATAGAGATAAGCTTTTAGTAAACATTTTATAAACAAATTGTTTTGCTATTCTTAACTAAAACAATTTTTCCAAAAAATCGTAAAACCTAATTGCTTACCGGACCGTGGTATTAAAACAAAATTAATTGAAGCGACACAAGATAGTATCACACACATGTTTCTCTTTTTGTGGGAGATATCAAACTTTCTCTTTTAAAATTCAGTGGAAAATATTTTTGTATTGTGATTGTAGGAATGTGTACTGGCTGGAGTACTTATTGTGATATCGCTTAAACGTTACCAAATAAACTCCAAGTCTTGCAGGTGCACAAACGAGATACCTTAAAAATAATTTAATTTCCTAATCTTTATTCTGCATTATTCACTGAAAACCTAATACAAACAAAATACGGTGAACTGAACAACAGAGACAGAAAGCTGAAATGAAGTAATAGCCAACAAACAAAAACGAAATATATTGTTTATCTCTTTTCTTGACAACTGAAAGCCCACCAAAGCCAGAGGAAAAGTTAAATTGTGACAGTAAAATCCCGCACAGAGATATATATCAACGCTTTCGTGACGTCACTGGAGACCTTGACACGAATACATCATCTTGTCCGAAAGTCATTTGTCTGGATGAAACTTTTACATAGTCACAAAGACTGTCTTGGATTATTAATGATGCGGTGACAATGTCCTTGTCTTATGTTTAATGTTTCCAATGTATCCTGAAATTGTTTGGGCAACATTTACTTTTACACGAAACTACAACAGATTTTAGGTTAGGATTGTGCACGGATAGGAAAACTAGCTAATGCACTTCCCATACCTGGGAAACTAAGAGAAGAGGGGCAAACAGACTTTCGAGTTTAGTTGTTTTGGTTAGAGAAATATTTAAATAATAAATGATTACTTTTACTTTTCGCGGTTAGTTAAGGAATTGGCAAAAACCTTTTCTTAACGAGAGTCATAACAAACTGGAATCTACGATAGCTTCAAATTAAGAATGTGTTTTGTTTAAATGGGTGTGTCCTCCCTTCTACTTTCTCCCCAAGCCTGACTTGACGGTACAACCAATTCCACGTTGGTTACATTTCACTCAAAAGTAACCTACTCATCTCACTTATAACTGTACCTACCTGTGTACAACTGTATAATATACAAGGTGTCAAAAAAGTCTGGGTACGGCTTAATATCTCAAAATGTACGAGTCTCATGAGATAGAAATAAAAGCAGTTATTCACAACCATAAAAGAACCACTTTTGGTGAGTTTGAAATTTTTGTCCACCATCTTGGATCCGCCATCTTGGAATGAACTTGTTTTTTTTAAATGGAAAGGTGGTCATGTGATACATCATTTCGATGTAGAATTTCAAGAGGAAACCAACGGTGAAATTTGCACATCCACATCTTTAACAGATTAAAAATGGCGGCCAAAAACAACGAAATCGTGTTTTCCGATTTTGCCACCTTTTGCTGTATTATTTTGTTATTAAAATATTAATTATCCTTCTATTTGGATTCAGAATTAAATAAGCTTTCAAACGATGTGCTACACAAGTGTATTTAATTCAATCACTCGAAATCAGTTTTGAAAAATCAAAATGGCTGCAACTAAAATTTGTTAAATACTCCCAAATGTCATTGTGTGGCATATCGTTTGAAAGCTTATTTAATTCTGAATCAAAAAAGAAGAATAATTAAATTGTTTGTTTAAATAGTAGGCCTACTAGGAAGTGGGCCAAAATCTGAGCGCACTGATGAGTCTTAGAAGCACACTGAGAAAAGATTTTGAAAAATTTTAATTTCAAAGCGCAAAAATAGTGAATTCCCGGTTGTTCACTCAAAGATAAAACAGCTGTTAGGATAAAAAGCTTAGCAACACATGTTTGTTTAAATTCATTAACATAGCAACCAACATAGCAAACTAGGACCACGGTGGCCTGACAACAATCAATAATCAGCTGTTTTAAAAACCAATCAAAGCTACTTTAATTTTATTTCTGTTTATTTTGGCTTATATCCAACATATACAGAATCGCAATTTATATTTATAACATTAAATTTACAGAAAAAATAAATATTTAATTACCTCAACTTAAATTTTAATAAATAAAGTAAATTGAAGATATGATTGCAACAGAAAACACACTATAAGGATTCAAAATTGCGAAATTTGATTGGTGCACTGATCTTAAATAATTGAATTTGGAAGATATTTTCTTCTAGACGTAAGTATTGGACTAAGAGACACTCCTGAGTGCTTCGCGCGCCCAGCACACCTGTGGACGAAAAGCCTAACCTATAAACAGAAACATTCTCTCCTCCACAAGTTTTAGTTTAGGACACTTTTAGGCAATGTATGTTTTGCAAAAGTATTGACAAATTTAGGTTTTTTGTCAACTATTTAGGTTTCACGCAAGTTAACCACCCTAAGCTTTTTACTTGGTAAACCCACACCTTTTCGATGGTCTGAAACGTGTAATGAAAAATAAATACACCAAAATAATAAACTTAAAACCACAATGGCGGTATGAATATACTAATGACACCAACTTGCAATGAATAGGCCTACCCTTGTATTGTTATCACACCCTCTCTGTTCCACACACGCATTGTTTTCACCGGACGGAAGTTATAGGGTCAGCTGGTAGAGGCAGGAAGACAAAGTCGAGACTATAAATGTCCTGAAAGCTTTGTTTTATGCTAAATATTTATAAAATATTACTGAATGATGTTCTAAATTTCAAAATAAATTTTTTGTATATTTATTTAAAAACAAATATAAATACTAGTATCATTAACATATTCATTATAAAACCTCTCATTCTCCCTCTCCAACTCATTTTCTCTTCCCCCTCTCTCTCCCCATTTTTTTCTTCCTCTCTCTTACACTGGCTCCTCTTCTCTCCCCCCTCTTTCTCTATCTCTCCCTCCTTTTTCTCCCTCTGTCTTTCTCTCTCCCCCTTTTTCTCCCCTCTCTCCTCCTCTCTCTTACCCTCCCTCCCCCTTTTCTCACTCTCTCTTTCTCTCTTGCCCTTTTTCTTCCCTCTCTCCTCCTCTCTCTTACACTCACTCCCCCTGTTTCTCTATCTCTCCCTACTTTTCTCCCTCTCTCTTACTCTCCCTCCCCCTGTTTCTCTATCTCTTCCTCCTTTTTCTTCCTCTCTTACACTAGCTCCCCTTCTCTCTCCCCCTCTTCCTCTATCTCTTATTCCTTTTTCTCCCTCTCTCTTTCTTTCTCCCCCTTTCCTCCCCTCTCTCCTCCTCTCTCTTACACTCCCTCCACGTGTTTCTCTATCTCTTCCTCCTTTTTCTGGCTCTCTATTTCTCTGTCCCCCATTATCTCCCCTCTCTCATCCTCTCTCTTACACTCCCTCCCCCTGTTTCTCTATCTCTTCCTCCTTTTCTCCCTCTCTCTTTCTCTCTCCCCTTTTTCCCCCCTCTCTCATCCTGTCTCTTACACTCCCTCCCAATTTTTCTCTATCTCTTTCTCCTTTTTCTCCCTCTCTCTTTCTCCTTTTCTCCCTCTCTCTTTCTCCTTTTTCTCCCTCTCTCTTACTCTCTCCTCCTTTTTCTCCCCTTTCTTACACTCCCTCCCCCTGTTTCTCTATCTCTTCCACCTTTTTCTCCCTATCTCTTTCTCTCTCCCCTTTTTCCCCCCTCTCTCATCCTGTCTCTTACACTCCCTCCCAATTTTTCTCTATCTCTTTCTCCTTTTTCTCCCTCTCTCTTTCTCCTTTTTCTCCCTCTCTCTTTCTCTCTCCTCTTTTTTCTCCCCTTTCTTACGCTCCCTCCCCCTGTTTCTCTATCTCTTCCACCTTTTTCTCCCTATCT